>PVIR01024635.1:0-25778 GCA_004026965.1 Petromus typicus | reverse complement strand
AGACTACTATAAATTTTTGAATTGTGGCTGCAGTTACCTCTGTTGTGAATTTTAATATGTTATTGCGATGAGATGGGAAACAATTCCCTGATATATTGGAAAATGCTACAACTCCATTTCCACTCCACCTGTACTCCCTGGGCTCCTGTGCTAGGAGGTGACACTAGGGAGAGGCAGAGGGAGTCCAGAGCCAAGTACGAGAAGGCAAATCAGGAACCACATTAGTGAAGCTGAGGAATGCCTGGGTGTGGCACAGAAATTCCTGCCTCAGAGGCAACCAGAGATTCTCCCAAAGTTCATTGTCCCAAACCTCACAAAAAGTTAGAGAAGTTGCCATTTTACTTTACAGGCTAGGTTTGTCTTTACTAACACAAAATACCTTGGTCAGTGCTGCTTGAGGAAGGAAAACACTAATGAGTTCTGTCCCTCTGGTCCTGCCTACCAGACCCTTGTTCTGTTTCAGTCAGTAGAAAGTAGTTTCTGCAGAGAACAAACCACCTTGATCTTTCCTCAGCTTCAACCACCATTTTCATTCCTGCTCTTCTGAGTGTCCTTGGCTGATAATCTGCACATCTGTGCTCTGTGAACCTCTTTTCATTCTGGAGCCAAGGGGGGAGGAGTAGCCTGTGCAGACATGAGCCCAGACTGAGCAGGCAGAAGCGGGGTGAGGGCTGAGCCACACATTGGCTGTAAAATCTGCCGCTCAGAAATGCTGCCATCTTTTTCCTCACAGCCCATAGACCAAGCAAGTTGCTGCCTGGGTGAGCTTGACGTCAGGGGCAGGAAGCTTGGAAAGCCCTTACATAGTTTGGTAATGACAGAGTCTGTCACATTCTTCCACATTAATTCTACAGAATAAAGATTTTAATATCCATTTTATATACTGGCTCTCATACTATCCTTGATTCTACTTTGTCATTCTGACAAGTTACTGTTTATTTTCTTCTTGCCTGTGTTTATTAATTCACACGTCCATGTAGAGGTGCTTTCTGATACTGTATTGTGCTTGGTTTGTTTGTTTCTGTCACTCAGTCATGGACCTTTTGCAGACAGGAACAGTGTGACAGTTATCTGTGTGGTTTGCACAAAGCAGACACTCTGAGAGGCTTGTACTGACTATTAATGCATAAGATGAGGGAAGGGGAATGTTTACTCTGTCTGCTTTTACCCCTTACTCTATCCCAAAAAGCAACTTTACCAAAGAAGTAGAAATTACAGTAAAATCATAAAGATTGACCGGAAGTTTTCAAAGTGGAAATTATGGAGAAGAAAATCCAGGGAAGAAGCTTAGCTAAGAAGCTAAGAAGCTAAGAGTTCAGTTATAGTCTTGCTAAATGAATGTAAAATACATGAACTTTGAATTGTGAACGTGAGTTCATATGACATCGAGCCTGGCCACTGCCACCCTGGCCATCCTCTCAGTGCTGGAGAACTGAGGTGACAACCTGCCAATGGGATGTCTACAGCTCAATCGCTCTGACCTGAGGTTCACCCCAAAACAAGTCTTTATTCTACCAGCACAGTTAATGCCCAGGCATTAAAGAAGCATGTGAAGCAGTAACTTTTTCATTTCTAACCTGAATTTTGTTGATTGCATGTTCAACTAGTATCTGCCCTGTCAAAAGGTTGAAAGGATGGAGACCTGCTATTGGATTATGAAGTTATACAGACTTTACTCTTTTAAAAATGTGAATAGAAGAGAAAAAGAGGGAGCAGGTTTAAGTAGAATACAGATAACATATCATCTAATGGAATTTGAACCTGCTTAAATAATGCTTGTTAAAATTTCAACAGTAACAGTATCTTCAGGGGAGATTGCTACTGTTTTCATATTTTTAGGGGGTCCTCTTCTAAACTAGTGATCCCCCTGCCTCAGTTTTCCAGAGTGAGGGAATTATGAGCATGCTCAGCCATGTCCAGTTGAGAAAGTCCTCATGCACACAGTACAAGTAGCTGTATTCGTCACTTTTAAAAATGTGACCAATGTCTTGCTCCAAATGTCTTTAGTCCTAGTTGCACTTGTTCATTTGGCAAATAATATTTTATTTATTCCTTAAGAAAATCATTTAGGAAACACCTATTTAAATTTGCATGCCTATATATATCCATAGATATCTAGAGATATCTATTCCATTAAAAATTTCCATATCACGTTCCTAAGCAAATTTTTCTATTATATTAAAAACCAAACTGTAAACTGTTCTAGATCAGTTATTTAGTTATTAAGCCTTCTGTCTTACAGGCATGGGAATTGCTTTGTACCTACTCAGTGCTCAGCAATTTATGAACATAGGGGGAAGGTAGTCGCTGACAAAAGATAGCTGTAAAATCACGGCTGTACAAAATGCTTTTCTATTTTAGTATTTCTAGCCATTGAAAATAAATTGTACTTTGAGGCATAAGGAATTATCATATTTTTCAAAATTTATTATTTATGTCCCCTTTCACACTGCGTACATGCCAAATATAACATAATTTCCAATTATGAAGTTTCTTCTTATGAATCTGTAACCTTGATTAAAACTTGATTGAATCTATGCCTGTATGTTGTTTGAAAATTCTATTTACAAGGTTATTATTTTTCACGTGTTAATTTTTCTGTGTGATAGAAAAAATTTTTGATTCCATCTGTTCATAATATCAAGGCCATGTGGAAAGTCTTCTTGAATTCTCAATAAATAATAGATTTTCTTTAAAACTACAGGATATACATACTCATGTATCTGTGCGAGACCAATTTAATAACATATAAAGGCTGGAGACAGAGCAATCAGAAACTTTAGCCATCTAACTGTAAAGCAGATTATCAATACATGTCAGTACCATTGGGAAAGTATTTCCTAGCATAAATTCAATATATGTTCTGTGAGTGCATGAGAAATGTACTATTAAATAATACTTCCTTTGCTAAAATTGACTATTTGTATCGATCTTGGTTTCAGTGCTTATCTATATTGGTAAATGAACACATTTTTTTCATAGTATGGCAAATAATTGTTCATAGATAACAAATGAGGTATTCCCAATGTGACTGGAATTCAATTTTAGTGTTTTGTACAGGACAAGAATAGTTGTCAGGAATGATAGGGAATTTTGGGGAAGAACAAAGTGTACTCTAATTGAAGTGTTAGCATTTTGATTAGAAGTTGACTGAGTGATGACAAATTTAGTTTTTCCCAACTCAGTTTCACTTACTGTCTTAAAGTCAAATGCACATAGAAGGCAAAGGAAATCTATCCAACATAGGTAATCTTATGGGACTTGCCAAACTGACAGCTGCCCATGCTAAAGGAGATGATCCATACTCTGTTCCTATCTGTGAATTTCCAAAAGAAGCCCTTGTTTCACCTTTTATGTAATATTTTCTGTGTGCTCTAAATGAAAAAGTTAACAGTTTCCTGGTTAACTTAGGTCTGATGATTTGTGTTTGATCCAAGGATCAATTCACCCACTCTGTTCTACACTTCTTTGATGCTACAGGACTGCCGTTTGCTTTCCTTCTGTGTTAATGTCATATTCCAGCTCATGCACAGGAGTGAATGCTGTGCTCTGCAGATGGCTCCTTCCCCAGGGGTTCATAGGTTGGGAACTGGACAGTGTTAGAGGTACTGGATACTAAGTAGAGCCTAGAGGTGACTCACTGTCAGGTAGTGCTGCCTTCTGAGGGATTAATGCTGTCCCCTCCATGGGTTAGTTCTCATAAGAGTGAGTTGTTACAGAGGGTAGGACAGGCCCTTCTTCTGTCTGTTGCTTCCTGTCTCACTGATTGGTGTTCCACACACCTCTGTTATTGCCATGCTGCCCATCTGAAGGTGTGTACCAGAGCTGAGCAGATGCCAGCATCTTACCCTTGATCTGCTCAAACTGTGAGCTAAAGAAATGCATTTTCTTTATAAACTGTGTGACTCTAGGTCTTTTGGTATAGCAGTGGGAAAGTGGGGTAATAAAATGAATGGATCTCAAAGTTTGTAGCCAGCTCCTGGGTTTGTATCCAACAAGGTAGATTTGATTAGTGTACACTGTCTACATGTGTGCAAATACCACACTGAACTGTATTAATTCTTGCAATTGATTCATGGTAATCAAAATAAAGTGTAATAAGGAAAGATAAACCCAAGAGAATCTCTCTTATTTTTCTGACTAAAGATAAGTAACCTAAAGGTAGAAGAAGATTTACCCCTTCAATTATGAACTCCTAAGCAGTAAGGTTACTGGCTAAAATCCTGTCTTCCTTGTACGGAGGGTAACATTAAAGGAAGGCACTAGAGAGTGAGTTTAGATATTTTCCTACTTGACCTAAAGTAGTTAAGTCTTGGTAACTTATCGTAGAAGACCACAGCCTCAGCATTGCCCTGTGACACCATTAGAGAAAAGGTGCACATTTTCTGATTTCTGTATTTTTCTTTTACTCTCCAAATTAAGTTAAGTAGGTTTTTCTTCCTCTTCTTGCCTGTTTTCTATCACCTTTTCATCATAAAGGTCAACAGAAAGAAAAGCATACTTCTCTGTTGATTAGGCTTATTGACTAGAATATGTGAGGACAAATACATAAGCCAAGGTTAAATGCCATGTGTATCCAGGCTGCCAGGAGCATGGTTTAAAAAACACACTTCACTGAATCATTTAGAATATATTTGCACCATCTGTTCTATTGTAGGATAACATTGCCTACAATAGCAAAATAATCATATGTTAAATAAATTCTATATATTATACCATATTATTTGTAATAGCAGTGACATTAGTCATTCAGATGACAGACTTCTCACTCTCCATGTAACTACACCATCAATTTTCTTGTATTTGAAGGGAAAGAACTGAGTTCATGGCTTTTTCCCAAATGGAATATGCAGTTCGGGAATTTTTTCCATTGTTTATGGAAATAAAAAATAAATGGCTAATAGGTACATTCTCTGAAGGTAACATGGAAAACTTTGGTCATACAGTTTTCCATCTTTGCTTATTCATATCAATCCTTAAAAGTAGTCAGATTGTCATACTCATCTTGCAGAAACTATGCAATTGATTTTGTTTTAGGAGTTCTATTTGCCTTGAATGACATAACGCAAACAGGGTGGATTTTGATTTTTCTGTCCCTGAGCTTCTATCACATTTTTGCCAGAGCTATGCCCTATGCACGCTTTCACCCTCACCACAAATTTATTCATTTATTTTAGGCTTTTCTCCTAAAAGAGATTGTAAACTTATCATTCTCTTTGTGACTCTGCTGGATTTTTTTTTTTAAATTGAAATCTTTATTGGTACATTACATATATACATCATGATTGCATTCAACAATGAGAATTTGTACCAGTATATGACACAACTTAATTCTCATTTTCCCCATAACCCTGACCGCCCTCCCACCCTCTGCTGGATTTTTACATGAGCAAATTCATAAGTAAATAATTTTGATGGTATAAAGCAGCAGGGAAAATAAATGTTTCTCCTGGTAGCACATATTAGAAATGACAATGGAGGATGACTCCTTCACCTACCTCTAGGTCAGGGCTGTTGCTTGTCTGCCTGAACCTTGAGTTATTCATCTGTGAATTTCTGTGGACAGAGGGCATGCATGGAAGCTCCTCAAGGGCATTTTCAAAGTTCTTCAAACAAGCACTCAGTGCTTAATGACTTCCTTCTGTCTGGTAACCTTTCTATGTCATTTTTGGCAACGTATTTTCTCATTAAAATCACAACCATCTTTATTTCTTAAGAGAAGATGAACTAAGGGGTAGACATCATTAGTTGTAAAATTCTCCATCAAGTCACCTCGTCTTCTCATCTCCAGATAAAATGGTATTACCCATTTAAACATTTATTCTCTGTCACGTTTTATTCTTCTCTCAGTTTTCTGAGGGTCAGTCTTCCCACTGAATGTGGGCGGTTGCATAACCGAAGGGTCTATAACAGGAGATTATGCTTAAAGAGCCTGATGTTGCAATTTGACCTTCTTGCTTTTGTCTTAAGCTGTGAACTTGCTGATTTGCTACTAATTTGTCTGTGATGTACATGTGATGTCAGCAGCCTCTTCTCTGTCCCTCAAAATGTGTCTAGTTTTTAATGTTCCCCACAAGTAGCATTGCTTTGGTCCCAACTAAATTGGTTTTTCATATTATAAGTCAATTTAATATCTGAATGATTTTCAAAGATACTCTGTCTGTTTTACTTCTCCCACGGAGCTTTGAGGCTCAACAAAATTTCTAGTCTCTAGTTCATTTTTATCATTTATATCTCCTAGTTTATATAAGATTAGTCATAATTAGTTCTCTGGTAAGTCAAGCAAACACAATAGCAATTGTACTTTTTTGTGAAGTGTTTTTTAAAATCTGGTGTAATTGTAAATATAATATGTAGGTGGACAAAAGTGTAGTTAGTATTGTTACTAGTTAAATAGTACAGAAGAAGAACACCAAGTGAAGATGAAATATGTACCAGGTTATTGATTATTAACCTAGTCAATGAACTATATGAGAGCATGGATTTGGTTGAGATAAGCAATATACTAAAATGCAAAGTAAAGAGACACAGTTATTTGTTTACTAATAAAATCAACTATCCTTTGAAGTTCACCATTCGTCTGAAATGGGTGATGGAGTCCTAAGGCTGATGATTTGGGGTTTTTGCTTGTTTTTTGGTGTCGAGGATCAAACTGAAGATCTTGTCCTTATGACGCAGGTGCCAGAATCACTAAGCTAAATCCCTGGCTCTAGGCATGTCGTTTGTGAATTAAGAATATGGGGAGGATTCTACTGTGGCTTATTCATGGATGAATAGCAAACACAAAAATGAAGTTGGCTGCCTCTCTGCTTGGCAATAGTCATATCGTACCTAGATGTGAAATTAGTTTCAGGTATCACACTTTAAGAGAAACCAAGAACCAGGAATCTTTCTAGAAATACGCTGCCTGACTGGTGAGGTACCTGGAAATCATGACATTGAAACAATCAGAAGAACTGGGGCAGTATAACCTGAAAAAGTAGGGTGAGGACATGTTCTAGTTTTACAATCAGGGGCTTCCATACTTTAAAATAATTAGGCTTATTTCTCAGTTATTCCAGGACTCAGATAAAGAAATAGCACTTTTAGGAAGAGATGTTTAACTTGGTGTAAAGAACTTTTTAAAGGCAAGTATGATGGCGCACATCTGTAATCCCAACACTCAGGAAGCAGAAGCATAAGGATCACTGTGAATTCGAGGCCACCCTGAACTACAGAGGGAGGCTCTGTCTCAGAAGAATTCAAAACAAAACACAGGGGACTTTTTAAATATATCTTCATTTCTAAAAGATTACTTGCGATCCTATGAAGCAAATTGTTCCTGGTACCAGGACAGATTTACCTCTCTTGGGAGATTGTTGACATAACAGGGAAAGATTGTCTTTCCAGTTGCTACTAATAGAACTTTCAACTAGGAGAGTTTCTTGCATGCAAGATTCTTAACATATTACTTAATGGCACCAAGGGTATGTGCAATAGAGAGTTTAGCTATAATTGTTACTTTAGTGACTAGTCCGTGAAATTGTAACTGATCATTTGTCTGAAGGGAATAAGGAAAGCTGTTTAAAAGTTTTAAAAGCTATTTAAAATTTTAGCACCAGCTTCTATTGCTAAATAATTAAGATAGCTAAGAAGGTCTTATATTAATTATCACTGATTTAATTTATGTTTTCTCTAATTGCCTTTACGTTCTGCTACCTAGATGTGGGATTCATCCATCAAATTTAATAGGAAACTCTGTCTGTTGGGGGCTAAATCATAGTTGTTAATTTTGCTACCACAGAAAAAAGTCCATCAACAAAGGAGTGAATGACAGCAGAAAAAAATGGCTCTCTTCCATTAATTAATAGGAATGTTTCAGTATCCCTGGGCTTATAAAATGTTAATCATTGTTAAGTTTAGATCATGTTAATTTGACTGGTTTGTTTTTTCCTTAGGTGACAAACTTGTACTCTTAGCAGTGCAACTAATATCTGATCATCCACTCTTCTCTTTAACCAACAAATATTGCACCAACCACCTCCCATGCCTGCAGCTGCTTCCTTACTCCAGAAAGTGTTCTTTCTGCGTCCCTTTTTGAGTCATTCAGCACAAGAAGCTCAGACTCTGTCTCATCCACCCCTGACATTCAGATCCTTTGCTACTCTGTCCCAGCCTTTTTTGTTTCCCTTCCCATTTTTCTTCACATCAAGTTTCCCTTGCCTTCACCTACTGATGTGTCCACCTGCTTATCTCTACTGAAATGTCAGTTCCATGAAGACAGGAATATGTGTCTATTTTATTTGCTGTCGGTTGAATTCTCACCCCTGCAAATAGTAACTTGATAAATATTTGCTGAACGAGTGAATGAAGCTTAAGTATCGTGGAAACCAATGCTGGAAAAATGGAATTTCTCTCCCTTGGTTGAGTAGGCCTTTTATGGCAGTGCTGGGTAATCAGAATCACTAGGCTCTGAAAATGACACAGTCTATTATAAATAACTCAGGTACTGTGTTGAATGAACTTAGGGATAGGCACATATTTTAGCAATGATAATGATATTTCACAGTTATAAGGATTTGAATACAGGAAGATAATTTTGTATTATCTAAATTAAAAGTAATCTTAAGCTAATATTTGCCTGCCCAACTACCCAAGGTTTGTTTGTGACATTTTGTCCCTTGTCTAGATGTAGTCAATCAGCTTTAGTCACAAATCTCCCTATTAGGCTATTTTGTCTTGAGTCAATGGTACCCTCAAAGAATTGGGGGACAGACATAAATTTGGAGAAACAGTAATGAGTGAGATTCTGGCTTTGCCTTTAAGCTACTTTTAGTCTAGTAACAGAGTCAACCTTGTAAATGTGCTACTTTAGAGTCAAGTAATATTCAGATAGTTTATAATCCATACCATGATGTCTTTGAGAGTAAAGAGGCACCAGTTATTAACCTTGCTGCACAATAGCTATGTATTATTCAGACAGGCTGAAGAGTTAGATCCTCCATCTTGAATCGTCAGTGAAGACCACATATGAGTGCAGGTCTTTTTTGTGTGATAAATATTTACTGAACACCATTTGTCTGCAGAGAAATACACTGCATGGTCTTACATATAGAGAGATTATTGAGCACTGTGGAGAATTTAAAGATAAATAAGCTATTGGTCTACCCACCTTGCTGCTCATAGTCCATTCTAGAAAAAAGAATGTTAAAATACAACATAAGACAGTGAATGATAGTATAGGCTGAGTGTAAGCTTCATGAAATGTTAGCTAACCACACAGAAGATCGCTTATATTATGTCTCATAATGTTATCAGTTTCAGTTAATTCTGACATAATAGAAGAAGTGGCCATAAAATGATTTTTTTTTTCCCTAGGTAGGAATAGTCTCATCTACTTTTTGTGTATAAGTAAACTATATTTCAACTAACGATGACAGCTTGGTTAAGTACAAGATGACTGACAGATTTTTTTTTTTAAAGTGATCGGCAACAAAGTACAAATTGCTTACAAGTACAGAGTGGTATTTGCCAAAGGTACCTCCTCTTTGCTCAACCAGCTATTTGAAAGAGCAGGAACTTACAGTGTGATTATTTCTCTCCTTATAATTTTATAATGATACAAGATATTTGGTTATTTGGACATGAGCTTAAAGTGTTTTAGTTCTTTCCAGTGCTCCTACTGTTGGAAATTCTTTTGCAAGTGAACATTGGCAACATTTCCCATCTTGGAGAATGGACTGTGCTTTTTATGCATGAAAGTGTGGGAGGTATGATAGGACATCTGTCGGAGAAGAAGTCCTATTGCCTAAGCCTGTTGTGCACATTAAACACATTTGTTTCCATTTCTATACATTCTGAAGGAAAAACCCACTGCATTTAACATTCAGACAACTGACAAAGAGCTCAGAGGCTTGATTTGTGTGGGCCTGTGGGAAACTTCAGTGAATGAGCATCAGTTTATTCAGGTGACTTTATTGCTACTTTAAGTTCAGCCTAAACTTTGGGTTTATCTTTGTGTGTAGAGATAAAATTGTTATCCTGTGGGCTTTGGTTGGATGAGAGAATAGAAACCAACATAATTTCTTGTCCCTGTTAAATAGCACTGGCACCAGGCCCATCTTCCAAACTCTGTTTAACAAAACTGAGAACAAATAAACTTAACTGCTTGCTTCATGCATTTCCTCTTCCATGGCTTCTAAGATTTTTTTCCAAGGTCTGCTTCCTTAATGAGAACACACTCACCCCAAACTTTCCTTCTATAAAAACAAAGCATCTGATTTAATCCTTATTGTAAAGTTGTAAAATCTTTGTTGTCATCCTTGTTGTGAAGTTGAGTTAGGTTAACTAACTGATTTATTGGTCTTTATGTTCTTTAACACCAAAATGCATATAATTCAATCTTGATGGTTTTCACAGCTAACAGATTTTCTTGTTAATAAAATTCCAGAGGGACTATAAACATATCATATATTAGAATATTAACATGTCTTACCAGAGTGGAACATTTTTAATTATTGAAGACTTTTGTGTGCACTGTATTTTTGACTCCTTGGAGAGATACCACGGGAAGTTTTTCAACATTGTCACTTTCATGTGTTCATGATATTCACACTGATTGAACATTCATGTTTTAGTTAAGCATTTGGATAATAAGGAAATTAATATCATTTTACTATTTTTGAACATACTGTGATAATTTTCATGGTAATTAAATCTTTATCTGTCTTCATGAGTACTGTATTTCCTTCTGATTATACCCACTGTGTGCAAGAGTGTGTTAAATTTGATTTCAGAACTTGCAAAGTGGGTTATCACAAAGTCCTAATTCATGAACATAAATGACTGCCTTTTTTAAAGGATAAAATTTATTAACTAGTAACTTTTGAATTTGTTGATGTGTTTTGAAAGCTTTGAACCTGACACTGTACTTATTTAAATGGCTAAATAACTGTTTTGATAATTTTTTTTTTTTGAGACAGGGTCTCGCTTTGTAGTTCAGGCTGGCCCTGAGCTCAGCCTCAAACTCACATCACAGCAATCCTACTGCCTCTGCCTCCCGAGTGCTGGGATTACAAGTGTGAGCCACCATGCCTGGCACTGTAGTATATGGTACTGATTGCTGCTGGGTATTGTATGAGGTTACCAGGGATCAAACCCGGGCCCTTGTGCTTGCAAGACAGCGCCGGAACCACTGAGCTATATCCTCAGCCCTTGATAATTATTTATTAAACAGAGACTGATAGCTCAAGCAAGCACATCTGCCTCACCTCCAATTAAAATCTGTGTACATCCCTTGCTCCCTAGAAAAGATATTGTTCTTATGTAGCAGCACAGTTCTGTTTTGATAGCACAAGTGAAGTGTCTCCACTACTTCAAATATATTTTGATATTTAATAGTTTTAATTAATACTTGGGAAAGAGAAGTTTGCAGTGGAGTTAAGGATAGAGTAGCAGGTTCCCAGGCCTTCTACATTTTGCAGTTTCAGTTACCTTATTTACTAAGTTAGTGAGCTTTAGGTGCTGGAATTATAAAGTAATCAAAAAGCAGAGCTTTTGGTATCATGAACAGGGAAGACCTCTACATGTGTGAACAGCCATGACACTATGCAAGAGTCATATGCAGATAGAAAATAGGTGAGAGGAGACAAGTGCAACTGAGAAATGAGGAATGTTTCCCAGATCATACCTAGATGTGTTAGGAAGCCATAGAAGGGAGAGAAAAGTGGTCTGAATGACGGACTCACCATGCATGAAGGCCTCTTCCCATGAGGCCTGGGCACAGGAAGGTCATTGCACATGTTACCTGGAGGCAGGTGGAGGAGGGTGGAAAAACATAGTCCTACCAAAAGTCTCTGCTGGATTTCAGGATTTAAATTTTGAATCCTATCATTAAAGTCATTAAATAATTCCAGGGAAGAGTCTCATATGTTCAAACTTCCATTTTAAATGTGCATGACAGTCAAGGAAGAATAGACTTGAGGAGGAAAAACTGGCAATGTAAACTTTAGACAAAATATGGCGAAGAAATAAAGGTGATTTTGAAAGGTATTAAGATATGATGAGAAGAGATACAAAACATATAGTTTCATCTCTGGGGCAGATGAACTGGTTTCTAACTCTAACCCACCACCTAAAATTCAGCTGAGCTGAAAAATGTATTTAATCTCCTGGTCTATTGATTGTCATCTGAAAAAGTAGTGTAGCAACGGTATCCCAACTCACAGAAATTTGAGAGAATTTCATGAATTCATTACTGCCAACAACAGCGCCTAGCACATTGGAAGCATGTGATCAGTGTCACCTATTAGTGTTGTTAGTATTCATTAAAACTTGTGGTCTGATTAACAGCAATGGTCAGGTGACTGCTAACTGAGTGGTGGGCTGAATGGTCATAGTACTAGAGAATATGGAGAGAAATATGTGCTAGGAAGGCAAGGGAGAAGAGCTGATCTGAAATACCTTAGAAGTATTTAAGCAAGGTTCCTGTGGGGATTTCTAAGAGGTATGTTCTCATCGATGGTTGATAGCAACAGAAGAAAGAGGTGGACTCTGGATAATGATACAGAAGTTTTCAGCACATGCAGGATATTTGAGCCCCTGATCAGATGGACTAAGCACAAAGTGTGGAGGACAGAATTAAGAATGAGTAGAAAAGTGAAGGCAAATCTGAGCCCTCAGCATTGCTAACCAGTCAGGGAAGGGGCAGGAAAGAGGATACAGAGTCTGAAGAGGAAAGAAGTGCCAGTTCACAGCCATAAGAAATGTGTCAATATGGGCTGGGGAGGTAGCTCTGTGGTACCACACCTGCTTGGCAAGAGCAAGGTGCCAAGTTTGATCCCCAGTGCCACACACACAGAGAGAGAGAGAGAGAGAGAGAGAGAGAGAGAGAAATAAAACAAAACACTTAGGCACTTAGGCCAGGGTGGAGCAAAAGGCTGAAAGAATGTTCTTTCATAAATATTATTCCAGTGGTTGAATGAAAACTCCTTCAGCCTCAAGTTGCTACTTTTAACTGGCACCTGCCTTTTACTGCTGTGCTAGACATGAGTCGCATCACAATGAGAGTGTACTGAAATATTTAATGTTCCAGGTTCTTTAATGTGGCTTCTGCCTTTGTTTTGTCTTGTGTGTGTGTTTTAATGTTCTCACAAGTTTAGAATTGCAGGGATGGCTAATGAGACCTGTGTGGAACCCCAGACCCTTCTGCCTGGCCATTCTCAGTAAGATATGAGTTCCAGTGTTCTGTCAGCCTGTATTGCCTGTCTTTTAGTGCTTAGATGAAATTGAAAGCTCAGAAGTGTTCTTACTCTCACAAAGGTGAAGTATACAGCTACTTGACCAGCCCGAGAGGCAGGGATTTGTTAAAGACGGGAATATTCCTTTTTCCTCCAGACGCCACACCCTGCTAATTGACAAGTGTTCTCACAAGTCTTGTATTCTTTAGTGGTAATTCCTTCTTATTTACATTTAAGTACAAGTCATCCCCCAGGATGCCCTCCAGCTTCTTGTTAAATTATTGCCCAGTTATAAGCAAAAAAAAAAAAAAAAAAAAGTCCCTGCTGAGAAAAACCATAGAATTTTACCCACCTCCATACCGCTACCCCAGAAACATATTTTTCTTTGAATTTCATATCTACCCTGTTATATTTTAATTGTTACATTTTGTAGGACATTTTTTATTTCTTTTTGAGATAAGTTCTTGCTTTCTAGTTCAGGATGGCCCTGAGTTCACTGTGTAGCCCAGGCTGGCCTCAAACACTTAGCAATCCTCCTGCTTCTGCCTCCTAAGTGCTGAGATTACAGATGTGAGCTACCAGGCCCGGCCTGTTAGGATGCTCTTGTACTATGGAGCTACTACTGGATGAAGATCCTAAAATTAACTCACCTTCTTGTGCTTTTGTTCTTATCATGCTGAAAGGGTGGACTAGACCCAAAGAACTTACACTAAAAAATTATTAATTACACACATTCATACATTACAGTTGCTTGGTAGTCAGTAAATACTATCTCCATATTTTAAAGGTGGTGTTTCCCTAATAATGAAATATTATTCTGATTAAGAAAGATATTAAAGAGGGAAATATGGAACGACCTTCATATTTAGCATCTTGCTAATTATGCAAACTAAGAAAAAATTTACTAACCATTCTTTGATTGGAATATTATTTAATGAAACTCCAGATTTTTGCTTTTGTATACTTATACAAAGCTTTTCCAAACCATTCCTTTATGTTCTAGCTTTTCGTTAGGATGTTGTTACCTTTGTAGGACCCTAGTAATCTTTTCATGTTATCCAGGTATCATGTGGTCACTGGACATTTTGGAAATTGATTTCCTTATTTATATGTCATAAAGAAATAGACTTCAGTATCAGTAAACTTTTGTTAGGAGTATGGAGAAATTAACATTTTCCTATGAGACTTTCAAGATGGTGCTCTGTTCTGGCTTATTCAAGGGAAAAATGCATGCAATTTGTAATGTAGCAATTTGTTTTAAAAATAAAAACACCAATCAGTAATAATGCTTTGAAAACTGTGTTTATGCATAGACATTCGAAATTATATTATGTATCAGGAAGGACTAGTTGAGATAATGGTGCAGCCATACTATGGAGTCTTAAATGATTACATTATCCATGATGTCTTTTAAATACAATAACTCTTATAAGAGAATGTGTATAACACAATCTCACTTCCCAAAAAACCTCTATATGTATTTGCATATATGCATGTGTTTGGTAGAATGAGCAAATAAAATGATAAAATTAGTGGGAAGAATAAAACAGTAATTTTAGTTTTAACCCTGTCTGTGATTGACAAGGATAAATGTTACAATGTGCATGCCCAAACACCATGTGTAGCCTCTGAAGTCCCAGCTACTCAGAAGGCTGAGGCAAGAGGTTCCCTGGAGCCCCACATTTCAGGGCCAGCCGAAGCAAAAAGCAAGATCATCTGTATTTAAAAAAATAACATATGACACTTATTATTAAATATAATCATTAGAAATAGTTATGGTCAAATGGAAAATTATCTACCTTTCAAAAATTAAAATTCCTAAACTTAAATAATATATGCTATTTAAACTCTTTATGGATTGGGCCACTACAGAATTAAATCCAGTTTTCTTTTAACACACATTATATTGTCCCAGGATCCATGACACAAAAATGGGTTGGTGAATAATCCTGAATAATTTTTACAATATCAAAATTATCCCGCATAGTATTCTGAACTCCTGCTATGTTCAAGCTACACACAGGGCCTGCACAGTTTGCTACTATACTTCCAGAAAATGTAATGAGGGCTCATAAAACTGTAAGATAATAAAAACTCTAACTTTCCCCTCATATTCTGATGCCTTGGATAGTGTCCTTTCCTATCATTTCTAATTTTTCCAATTTGATCTCACTGTTCTAAAATATGGACTTGTAAGGAATTAGTAGAGAATTCACTATTAGTTTTCAGTGGATCTTCACCTAAAGAGCAGACAGAGGGTGTAACATTTTTAAGTTTCAAACAAAGAAAACATCAGCATCATAGTGTTAATATACACAGGCCTTTGCTTAGTCTTTTTCTGTTTCCTAGAGGCTGAATTCAGTTCTATTGTGAGCAGTAATTTATGAAAGGGATCCCACAATTTTTTAAGCAGATAATCATTCATAATTATTTCCATGTGCTTATTTTATTTTCTAAGTATTAGTAATCCGTTTAGCAAAGAGTTTCCTCCTTCGAAGATACAGCAAGTAATTGATTATTTCCTTCCTATCAGATGCGTGCTTTGTTATAGGTAAATAGCTGATTACTCCACCACTATTACATTAGCTGTTCATCCTTGAGACATTCGACAGAAATGGATTAAATCTCTCTGCCTACTCAGAGGTTTAGTCTAAATGGAAATATTCTTTTGTGGAACTACAGAATTTCTATTTCATCATCCCGGCCAATTATTGGCCAGAGCACAACTCTGGGTAGAAATAAGCAACAGCTTCCTGTATTCATGAACAGAAAACAAGGTAGAGCATGTAGCCTCAGAGAGACGTGCATTTGATTTTGAAGAAAAGCACCAGGCGACCAGTCAGCAGCCTATGTCTGAAATCTATTATCTGATCTGGTTTCTCCAACCTTCCCAGGAATGCTGGACTGATTGCTAAGATTTGTTTTTATTTCCTGCCTTTTGGATAAAATGAGTTTGCCAACCAGCTGTGAGCACCTAACGTTGGGGAAGGTGGCTAGGTTCCGAAGCCTTCATGTTCACGGATCGCCTTATGCAATCAACAAGCCAATTGATATTAAGCCACAGAGAAGACGGTAACTGCTTTCCTTTCCTCTAGTTTGCCTGTGAAATGTGTTTTGTTAGCCTTTCCTAACTGCTCAGGGGGCTAGTTGAGCTGAGGGGGTCAAGGGAGGAAGTTAGTTGTTCAATTCAGCATTCTGGATACTTGGGAAAAAATTAACCTTAGAGGGAAACTACAAAAAAAAAAAAAAAACCTCTGCTTAGCTGTTTAGAAAAAACTAATCTGCTTTCAAGGCCTGTAGGTTTTAAGAATTTGAGAGGTTGTTAATACTGTCATCAGACTTATCCATGATGAGAATTTGAAAGGGGATTTAACTAAATAGTGGATATGTTTGTTAGCAGTGCTTAATTCTAGCTCGTAATCTATCTTTCCTTGATGCCAAAGTGCAGTAAATGTATCAGATCACACAGAAAGCATTTACCTTCACGTGATCACTCCAAAAGAGGATGCTGTATTTTTATTATAGAGAAACTGTCATTTCCACATCAGTGTTCCAGTTCTGCAAACTCATAGTCTCTGCCCCTGTACAAACACACATACTGCACACATCAACATACACAAGCACACAGGTGCTATATAATTATTGCAAAGTTGAGCTCAATGTATTCATTACAGGAAAAGGGATGTATTCTAAGGGATGCCCTTCAGACTTTTACATACAGTGTTGAAATACCAATGGTATGTTTAATTAATATGAAAAAAATCACACCTAAGTTTTGATGTTAAATTCATTTTATTCAGCATTTAACACTGAGTTTCAGAAGCATTTTTAAAGATGTTCCATTTTTATCTGTGAAAATGTTAGTTCTCCTGAATTTTATGAATTCCCAAAATAAAAATCCAAAACCTGAAAGCCAAGTATTTTCCTTGAAGACTGTTAATAGCATCATACTCTTCTCCTTTTCCTTTTCTAATTTCACAGACACACAGACACACACATAGCACATGGGTTTTATGGGATCCAAGCTATGAGCAGGAAGGAAGATTTAGACACTGGAGTGATTAAAAGCACCTTCCAAGCCTTCAGAGATGCCTTGGTTTAAGGTCTTCAACCATAGCAGTGGCCTCTTGATTCTGTTTCAGTCAGGGCCAGTATTTTATTTGCCCCCCAAAGTATCAAATGTTTTCTCTCCAGCTTTGGCATCATTGAAATTTATAACAGGCTGCCAGCTACAATCAACTATTTTATGGTACATTCAGAAAAAATGTCCTGAGACACCCAGTGTGGCTCAGTTGTGCTCCGTTATCCTGCTCCCTTCTCTGGTTGGGGGAAGGAGGGTGACAAGAGCACAAACCCACAAGAGTTCTCAAAGGCACATTTACATGTTGTGTCCTATCCCTCTTTCCTTCTTTTTATTGTTTATAAATAATCACTGTTCCATGTAAGTTGGTTGAATTATATGTTAATATAAATATGTGTATGTACATGCATACACAGATCCCTGGAGACTTCAGACTCACTTGCAATTAGTTTTAAAATTAGGCATCATAATGAATTTTTAGTTTTTTGAGACAGGGTCTTGCTTTGTAGTTCAGGCTAGTTCTGAATTCAGCCTTAAACTCAGTAATCCTTCTGCCTCTGCCTCTGCCTCCCAAGTGCTGGAATTACAGGCATGAGCCACCGTGCCAGGCACTGTGGTATGTGCTTCTGTTTGCTGGTGGGTGTGAGTCACCATGCCTGTCATTGTTGTATGTGGTTACCAGAGATAGAACCCAGGACCTTGCACTTCTAAGGCAGGTGCCGGAACCACTGAGCTAAATCCCCGGCCCTGAGCAAGTATTTTTAAAATGCATCTCACACTAAATAGTAAAGTATACATGCTAGAATTTGTAGAAATACCAGGTCCAACTTTTAAAAAACAAATATACATGATGTATACTGACTCAGCAAATAAGTAACTTAAATGACCTTTATTGTGGTGAAAGATGTGTGGCTTAAAGTATTGTATTGAGAATTTTATTACATGGAAGTACAAAAAGGACTATCAGCATGAGGTCAGAGTGTGTTGGTGGGGATAAATGAGTGAATGAGTATCTAAATCATGAAAAATAACTTTTTTATTCCATAACTTATTTTTAAAAGTTATAAATTGTAAAACCTCTGCTTTTTTAATTGATAGAGAAAATAATATACCTGAAATCATAATGCTTCACAGCCCTAATCTGTCAGATGTACTCAAAGTGTATTGGTGACATTTTCAGTATAATTTGCCTGGACTCATGTAAGATGTATGTAAAAGAGCACGTTTAAACTTTTATATATTTAAGGTTCTGGTCTTCGGTGGAAAGGAAATTGTTTTCCTAAAGACAAAAAATGTATATGTAAGAAAGCCAGGAAGGAAAAAGCAGAGAAAGAGAAAGGGAAAGAAATAAGGAGACCAAGGTGAGGAGAGGGGAAATGAAAAAGAAAAAAAAAAGATGTGAAGAAGAACCAGATGTTGTTTTAACCTATCCATAGAGTGTAAGTCTGGCTTTCTGCTAAAATCTATGTGCACAATAGGAAATCTAGTGTGGAAGCACAAAATTTAGTCAGTTCAAAGTCAATAATGTCTAATAAAATAATGATTTGTTGAAGGAACAGTGAGTTTGCCCTAGAACACTGGAAAATAATTTCCAAATTGAAAATCAGGGACAAGAGGTGATCAAATAGATGGTAAATGTTTAAATTATTTAAATTATAAAACTAAAAGACAGATAGCCATTAATCCCCTTCAGATATTCCCCTTGCTGTGAACACACCTGTTCTTGCCACCTTCTGAAGTGGTTTAGAAGCCTTCTTTGATGAGAGCTTTCCCAGCACTGCTGAGTGCCTTGAGGTGGGAGGCAGACTTGTGAGCACACCGTGGTGTGCCCTGCTCCCCAGGCTGGTCCTGAGCTTTCCCAGCGCTGCTGAGTGCCTTGAGGTGGGAGGCAGACTTGTGAGCACACCGTGGTGTCTCCTGCTCCCCAGGCTGGTCCTGTGGGACTCGTCAGAATGGCCATGAGAGACAAACATTTTGCACTGGTTCAAGGCATGGAGACAGCCACAGAAGTGGAACTAGACTCATGAATGAGGCCTTCCACAGCTGCTTTGGAAAAGCAGGAAGAGCCGTAGGGTACCAGTGTTGCCAGTGAAGGAGGGCACTTTGCGGGTTGTTCCTGGCAGTGTGCCTGGCACTATGATACATTTTTTTAAACCTACACATTGACTGCATTTTTCAGTCGCACCTGGTATACTGGATGTCTTGATACTTGGTCATTTAATAATTCAATTTTTATTTGAAGAATGACAATGAAGACATTAACAAGTTAAGCTCTTAAATCTCAATTCAGTTTTGTCAGTAATGCAGCCCTGCCATCTGTGGTTAGGATGATTTTCTGTATTTGTGATTTTTAAAATGTTCTCTTTTAATTTTTTGTAGCCACCATGCATTCTAGTGCTTTCTTATTACTTCTACAGAAATATAATTCCCTCTTAATTTTGTCAAACACTAATGTCTCGATTTTAATATGTGAAGACTGACACATCAACTTTAATAGGGCTTGCCTGCCCCTTCGTCACCTAGTGAGGCTGTAAGGTTTTGGAGAGTATGGAGAGACCAGGCCTTTTTCATTGTTACTTCCTCAAGGCCCAGCCCAGATTACCCAGTAAAGGCTTACTTAGTACGTAAATGATTGGAATGTACATGTTGTATATTCTTGCTTGTGTGTGTATGTGTGCATGTGGGTATGTATGTATAGATAGATAGATAGATAGATAGATAGATAGATAGATATAGATATAGATATAGAGAAATATATAAAATCACTCTCCTGTGTGTCACATGTCACTTTAGGAAGCTTTTGACAAGATTTCTACCCATACTTTTCTTCCGGGTCTGTTTAGTCCCCCTTCTTATTTCCCTAAAGAAACTCTGTGCTGTTTGCTGTCTCTAGGTCACTGCCTTAAGTTAATAAGGGTCATCATTCTGTTATTACCATATCACCATGGTAGAACCTAAAATTGACTTCTGAATTCCTTAAAGTATATACTGTACTTTTATAATATATAGAGATATCTAATAGTAATTGTAATGCATGATGGAAGAAGACAGAGGGAAATAATGATGCAACTAAAAAATATGGTAGCACAAAAATTCATTAAGTCTGAGGCAAAAAATGTAAAATGGAAACTTAAATCTATTTTTCCTGCTGCAATATAAAACTTTGATTAAAAAATCAAAATGAGGGCCGGGGATTTAGTTCAGTGGTTCCAGCGCCTGTCTTGCAAGTGCAAGGACCCAGGTTCAATCCCTGGTAACCACATACAATATTGGGCATGGAGACTCACGCCCAGCAGCAATCGGTACCACATACCACAGTGTCAGGCATGGTGGCTCATGCCTACAATCCTAGCACTCGGGCGGCAGAGGCAAGAGGATTGCTGTGATGTGAGTTTGAGGCTGAGCTCTGGGCCAGCCTGAACTACAAAGCGAGACCCTGTCTCAAAAAAAAAAGAAAAATCAAAATGGAAAATAAAATTAGGAACAATGAGAAGTGAGACAGAAGTGCTCACAGCCCACTGGGATGGGCAGCAGCTGCACGTAGGAATCGCTTTTCGCCATCAGGCACAGCACTACGCCCCATGGCATCTCACCAGTTTTGGTGACTTGATACTGGCTTTGCTCCAGCCGGCTAGAGAAGCCTCCTACCTCGCCCTGGGCTCCTTTTGCTAGCAATATTTCTTCTTGCTTAAACTTTCTGGCCTGTTTTTCTGAATTCTAAGTAAACTTGTACTCTTCTAGTCAGGGTAAAAAGAGAGAGAAGAGACAGAAGACGAGAACAAATACAAATCTTTACCCTCTTGTTTTCTCCTTGGGGAATGACATCAAAGGTGTTACACTCAGATTTCTCAAAATTGGTCATTAAGCTATTTAGTTGTTCAACTTTATTATGTTGAGTGATCTGCCATACCAAAAATACTGTACCGCAGGCTGGATGGGATAACCAATGTAAATATATTTTGCACGAGGCTGGAAGTCCAAGATCAAGTTGTCTGTGTGTTTGGTTTACTCTCCAGCCTCTCTCGCTGACTTGTGGAAGTGCATCTCCTCACTGTGCCTTTGTGTGATCCTTCTCCTAAGCACACCCATCCTTGGTGCATCTTTGTCCCCACTTCCCCCTCATATTCCACACCTGTCAGAGTGGAATGGGTCCCACTGTGACAGCTTCATTTTAATTTAGTCACCTCTTTAAAGATTCAGTGTCATACTCAGTTCCATTTAGAGTTATTGGGAACAGATACAAATCTGTCTGTAGAAATGATTTACTAGTGACAGCTATGAAAGACTATGGGAATCACACTGCAGTTCCTGAGTACCTGGTGACCTCATTTTCATAAAAATGAATTTTATCATTATGAACCTACAATAGGGGAGGCATTGCAGAGTATCATTCCCCTCTCCCTGGACCAAAAGAAAATAAATCCACATTCTAAACAGTTAAGTATTCACTGAATGGAACCAGTTTGACTTAGACTTAATAAGCATTGCATGAGTATTTGCTTTTGTACCCTTGGGGGGAGTTAAATTATCTATGTAAAGAATTGTTCTCAGCTGAAGTAGTTTTATGCCTTTTGCTAACCTAACCCAGCTGGATTTTGTTGGCTAGTGAACATGGAGGACAGGAATGCATTTAAATGTATTGAAATGCACAAGACAGCTTCCTATAACAAGGAATTAAGTGATCCGAACCATCAATAGCACTGAGACTGAAAAGACCTTATGTAAGCAAGATGAATGGGGAGTACTTCAGAGCTCTTCTGATAACTTTGCATCTAGACAATAAATGAATTTTTGGAAATTCATAAAAAAAATTATTTTATCTTTTTTGTGGTAATCACTATATAATGTTTTCTTGGCCTAGTTAAAAATAGCAGACACATTTTTAAAATAGTCAAAAATATTCAGTAATTTAAGCTGTCTCATTTTCTGATTTGCCTTGTCTTCTGATTTGGCTGAATTAGCAGCTTTGTTGCATTTTCAAGGCTTAGTTTTCAGTAGAGGACCCACTATAATTTCACTAAAGAATATTGAATAAATTATCACATGATCTAATACACAGTTTTAGCTCAGGACTCGGCACTAAACATCCATGATCTGCTTTTCGAGGAGAGAATGAAAACTACTCAGCCAGATTACACAGAAGATAGTAAAAATGAATCGTTCTGGCGTCTGACTCTCTGCTGAGCTCCTGTGTAACGACCATGGCCGTTGACGGGATATGTAAGCCATGTGTGCATTTCATCAAACCCAGCTCCTCTCAACAACAAGGAGCAAATGTCATAACAGGAAATGGCTGGAGCGACAGTAAATATTCTTGCTTTGATGAGAGACTACTCTTTTCACCTTAGGTAAATTTCTAATTACCCTAAGAATTCCTCCTAATTGTCACTACACCTGGGCGGGAAAAAAAAGACTATCAATAACCATCCTAACTGCATCTCCTGCTCTTCGTTCAATTCTCCGTGCTAGAACTATTTGTTCATCTACCTGTTTCTAACTTTCCTGAGGCAATTTAAACTCAAAAGTGCCTCCTTTTAGCTAATCATCTTCCTTTTCTTATATGTCTGTGACAGAATTATCATAATGAGCGCCAATGATGTATGTACTTTTTTCCTTCTATTTAAGCACAGAATTATGGAAACAAATGTTTTAAAAAGAATCATAATTTGAAATGTAAAAGATCAATAGAAACAAGCAGTATTACAACTTCATTATAATTTGAGAAACACAACTGTATGACCAGTACTGCGATCACTGCTCAGAAAGAGACAAGGACCTAATAAGAGTAAAGAAATAGGTGTATAATAGCCTGAGCATGTGTAGAATGATTCCCTGGGGAACATGAGGTCAGAGCTGTAGTGTGTCTTCTGCCACAAACAGTGAGCATGAAGCCCAAGGTGGATATAAAAAACTAAGAGCACGATGTCTGAAATGAAATGAAGGAAGGAGGATAGTGGCAAAAGGAAAGTGAGAAAGTGGGGAAGACAGACAGAGGAAGTTGCTCTTTTTGAAAGATCAATTCTTTATTTCATTTGACTGAGAAATATAAAGGATAATTCCTATATTTATTAATGCATTCATTGACAGAGCAATTTAAAAACATTCTTGCTGTCATATTTATCATTGGAGATTTTAAAATATTGAAGTAAATAATCATGTCTGACAGCTGAACTTTAACAAAAGGGTCAATTGTCTAGCCCATTTGCAGCTGATAGGGATTAATAAAAAGTCCACCATGTGAACCTATGTTCCTTGGACTCACGCAACTGTCCATCCTCTGCTTTGCTAGGTAGGAGAGGAATAAGACTTTTTATAGTACTTAGAAAATTTGTCACAGAGGAAGGGGTACAAGAAGTACTGCACATCCTCTCTGAATCTGATATCTGATTTCTGAATCCAATCAGATATTAAATGACTTAACTTCCTTTTTATGAGTTTTTCATTGCTTTGTCTTATTTGAACAAAATTATTACATAGATGAACTGGAAAGGGAGAGATCTTTCCTCACTTTTATTTGTAAGCTGTGGTAACCGAGGCTGCGAACAGAGCACGCTGGGCAAAGGTTGTCACATTGCTGTTGGATAGATCGTGTCCAAGCTTACAAGGTCTGAAGGAGACAAGGGTGGAAAGAGGAGTCGCCAGTCTTTCTGTGACAGCTTCTGAAACCCGAGCCACAGCACAGGACTTGGTGCTATGTCATGTCCGGCCCTATAAGGAAGGCTTCTCCAGCGAAGACAGGAGTTGTGGTAGTGGTGACAAATAGAAAGACATGACAAGCGCCCAAGGGGAAGACACTCAGCTTCTCAGACAAGACAGAACATGTTCTGCATTTCAAAAGGCAGTCGAGACCTCTTCTAGGTGGTTCTCGGGGCCCATGTTCTTACTCATGTTCAGGCTTCCCCCCATGGAGTCATCCTGGGGATACTCAGACTGGGTTAGGAACCTATTTATATACTCTAATTGGGCCTTTGAGCAGTTCATACAGTTGTAATTACATATTTATGCTGTCTGCAGGCCGAGGAATCTCCTCTCACATTTCAGACACGAGACTATGAGGACAGTATGAGCCTGTATGTTAAACCACAGTGTGTCCAGTGCTTTGCAAAGGGCTCATGCACAGTAGGTGTTGCACACATTCTTATTCACTTTTCCGTAGAGATAAGTAATCAGAGATAATCAATGAATGTCTGCTCCTGTGGAGAAACATATGAAATTCATTCCAGCAACTTTCAGACATGCAGCTCAAGCCCTGATGATCCCTCCCGTAAATCTGTCATATTCAGTGCTTAAAAGTGTTATCAGATAGTCTCTTGGCCAAAATGGAACTCATCACCCTCCCCTTCAAAAGCCCATTTCTTTTCTTCGATTCTTTGGCCTGACTGATCACTACCCAGGTATTCAGACTAGAAACAAGAGTTTTTTGTGATGTTCTCTTCTTTATCTCTGTCTTTATTCCTAGACTATTAATATGAACTATGGTCAGAGCCACTTAAATGTTTTCTACATTGCTAGTTTCCACATTATCTCAGTAAAAGGGTTTTGTGTTTGTTGTTTGATTTATTTTCTAATTAAAGCAACATTCATGTTTCTGTAACACATGTAAATTATACCAAAACCTTCTAATAGTGGGTGTTCCATCCTAAAGTTTTATAATGGACCCAAAATATAAACAAATTCTATCTTCATGAGGTTTCTCTTAGAACGATGACTGAGAAAAACAACAATGAATTTACCTAGTGTTCATGATGAAAAATAGTCAAAATTCACCTGCAAATTCCTGAAATTTGAGCTTGTGGTCCTATGAGAATCCATAGTAAACTGGTTCACAGAATGCAAATCCTGAAATTTCTAATAAATTATAGGGAATCACCACAGACATGTGACATCTAGATATTGACTTTTAAATGCAGAAAAAGGTTAGAAATACATATACAAATAGAGGCCTTATGAACTATTCACTTAATGCTTAGGATGGTATACAGATTTGCTAGATTTCCAATTGCCCTCCTGCCCTCTACCACCACTGTGATGGAAAATATGTGCTTTTGTTTGTGCTTTTATTTCTGAACAATGTATCCTGGTATCCTGGGATGGAAAAGTCATGTGATACCAGTGTTACCATAGTAATCCCTCATGTATACAACAAGAACATTAGGAATACTAGCGCTCTTTGTTCTCCTGGAGTTTCTGGGGTTTTTTTCTTTTTTTCTTCCGGAGGCTATGACACCAACAGCAGCATAATTAATTCTCTCTTTTTGTTGCTTATTGTAAGAGTAATACTCGGCTAACCAAGGACATCCTACTTATTTTGATTTGCCAGAAATTTAGCTTCTGCCTGATGTTTTGATCAGCAGTCTTCTTGTCTTTAGGGGAAAATTGTTTGAATCCTAAGCCTGACAGATACCAGAAATCCAGTAGGATAAGTGTTGTGGAAACAGGTCATTTTATCCCTGAGAGTGTCCCTTTTTTTTTTTTTTTTT
>PVIR01024634.1:0-25707 GCA_004026965.1 Petromus typicus | reverse complement strand
CTCCTGCCTCTGCCTCCCGAGTGCTGGGATTACAGGCGTGAGCCACCACGCCCGGCACTGTGGTATGTGGTACTGGTTGCTGCTGGGTGTGGGTCTCCACGCCCAGTATTGTTATGTGGTTACCGGGGAATCGAACCCGGGTCCTTGCGCTTGCAAGACAGGCGCCGGAACCACTGAGCCAACTCCCCGGCCCCAAAATGTCTTTTCTGAGCACTCTTTACAACATTAGGAACGTTTGTTTCTCTTCCTGTCTTGTGGACAGTTCTTATTTCATCATAAACAAGTGTTAGATAACGTCAAGTGCCTTTCCCACCTTGCCAGATGCAATCATGATTTTTCTTCTCTAGCTTGGTAACTCGGTGAGTTAATTAGGCTCATTTTCAAATAGTAGAACAACCTTGTATCCCAGGAACAAATCTCAGGTGATCTTTGTACGGATCAACTGCAGTCTCAGTGTTCCCCAAGGACTCCTGTGATTAAAGGCAGGGTTCTTAAGCTACTTAGAGGTGGTGGAGCGTAGGAGTAGGTCTTTGGTCACTGGGGATGAGAGGGAACTTTGTAGGACGTAGTGACTTACATGAGAGTGGTAATAATGCCAAAGCTTTCCCCATCCTGTGTCTTTGCTTCTGGTTCAAGAAGTAATGACTTGTTTGTTCCTACATGCTTTCCTTCTCACTGAGGGCACGTGCTGGCCCTGAGCCAGTGCAAAGGTGTGTCCTGAACCACCAGAACTGTGACTAAATAAACCTTGTTCTTCATAAGTAGCCTGTGAGGAGTGGTTCATTATTGTGACAACAAGCTAACATAGTCATAGTACACAACTTCGTGTGTGTGTGTGTGTAAGTGTGTGTGTGTGTGTGTGTATGTGTGTGTATACAGAGAGAGAGAGCGCTATGTTCTGTGTGCTACTATTAGGAACTTTGTACCTCTATTCCTCTCTTTTAAGAACTTTGTACTTATATTCTTAAAGGATATCCATCTGTCATGTTATTGTTGCTGCTACTGTTTGTATTGTTTTTGTTCATTTTAAGATGAGGATAATGTTGGTTTTATTCAATGAGTTGGGAGAGTGTTCCCTTCCTCTAGTTTCTAGAAGGTGAGTAGAAGCCTGATGTTAACTTTTCTTTAAATGTTTAGTAGTTTTCTGGTAAAACTATCTGGATTTAGGTATTTATCCCTTGTAAGTTTTTAAATTATTTGTTCATTTCCTCAACAGTGATAAGTGATAAGTAACTACTATAACATCATTATTATATCCTGAAGTTCCAAGACTACCATAGTCTGATAACACTGTAAAATTGTAAGTTAAAATCATAAGACAATTAGGTGAGATGTAGTAGCATGCAATTTTTGAGGAATTGAGCCATTTTATTTAAGTTGTCAACTATATATGTGTAGAATCATCAGAAACATCTCCCACCTCTTTCCATCTTTAAAAATAAATTGTAAAATATAACACTCATACAGTGATGCACGAAAGTTATGCATCTCAATGAACATAACCACCTATCAAGCAAACATTCACCTATCACCTAGATATAAGAATAACACCCCTGCTGCATCTTCTTCACACAGCTGAGGTTTCTTTTCCTCTACAGACGCAGGGTCCAAGACACCAACATTCATGGATGCTCAAGCCCCTTACTCTAGGTAGTGCAGAATGCACACAGAAGGCAAGCACAGCTTCCTGTGTGTGTTAAATCATCTCTTGATCATTACTGTCTCTCACAATGTAAACACTATCTAAATGGTTGTGATACTTGAATAGCTTAGTGATAAATGACAAGAAAAGTGTATGCTCATGTTCAGTATGTATGTGATTTCTTTTCCAGGTATTTTCAGTCATGGTTTAGTTGAAGCCATGAATATGGATACAGTGGAGACAGGCTGTGTTTTGTTTTCCATTTTTACCAGCTAAGCATTTAATCTAAGCACTACAACTCAGTTTTATCTGCTGTGAACTTTATATAAATGGAATAATTGAGCACAAGGGGGGGCTTCTTTTACTCCACATGACTTGGAGGAGAATAATCTGGGACATTCATTTATTTTCACTGCAGTAGCAAATGTAATAGTAGCAATACACCATTCATTTTCAGTAGAGAGGAATGTTTCACTTTACTGGTAATTAATAACTAGATATGATTTGAGGTTAAACTTTCTCATTCATTTCTATGTGCATTTCTAAGGATATGAACCTAAGATTGGGCTTGGGGTTATACAAATCTTCAATTTTTTTTCATGGCAAACTTTTCTAAACTGTATTAATAACACGCACTCCAGGTGGTGTCTGAGGCTTTCTCTACCTCTGTGACACTTGATTTAGGACTATAAATTTTGAACATTCTGGCATGCACTGGTTATGTTCTCACAAAGCAGATTCTGCAGCAAGGACTTGAAAGCAGGGACGACGTTTATTTGGAAAGTGAGCCCAGGAAAGACAAGTGAAGAAGTAGAACTATGAGGCAGGGAAAAATCAGTGAGCAGAATGTCTTACAGTTATCTGATGGTGCACACAGCCAGAGCACCAGCTTGAGAAGCACCCCTCAGAGCTCTTCTGCCAAGGAGCCCAGGCTGAGGCCTTAGTCCTTTGTCTGGTCCTGAGCAGCGGGACGCTCACCCTGAGGTGTTAATCCCTCCACTGCGTGAGGTGGAAATGTTTCTGCAGTTCTGGGGAGAGCCCTTGAGCAGAGGAGAGGCAGGCTTTGCAGGCAGAAAGTGGGGTGACACAAACTGTCAACTCCAGGAGACCCCAGAGATGACCCCGTTTGCAGCGGGTGTGCCAACCTATTTTATCTGGTTCTCATTTGCATTTCCTGGGTTGCTCATGAGGCTTGGCATCTTTTTATAAGTTTTTTTGGTCATTTTTTTGTGGGAAATGACTGGGACTTGATAGATTTAAAAGTTAGTTTGGGAAAATCTGTTATCTTTATAGTTCTGAACCTTTCAATCTATGAATGTGTACAGAAACTTAAAAGTTTCTATCCATTCTTTATGTCTCTCCAAAGAATGGTTTCAGACATTTTATTATATTAAGCCCAGTCTTTGATGCTATAATTAAATTTTTTTGATTTATGTATATTTCCCCATAACAATCTTTTAAAGTATAATGTCAGTTGTGTAACTCCCCTGCCTGCATCCTTGAATTGTTTTGGGTTACCTGCTGGAAAAAAATCAAAGCCTTATTCTGTCTGAGAATAATAGCATAATCTGCCCCTGACAACCTTGCTTCTCTCTGCTCTCTTTTTCCTACACCTGGGGCTCCCTCCAAAGCTCTCACACTACCCTCTGTCCTCTCCAAGAGGACATTTTTCACCAAGGTAACTCCTACATACTCTTAAGATCTTGGCCTTGGGCCAGGGATTTAGCTCAGTAGTTCTGGTATCTGCCTTGCAATCACAAGGTCCCAGGTTCAATACCTGGTAACCACATATCACAGTGCCAGGCATGGTGGCTCACGCCTGTACTCCCAGCACTCGGAGGCAGAAGCAGGAGGATTGCCAAGAGTTTGAGGCTTGCCTGGACTACATAGTGAGTTCAGGGCCAGATTGAACTACAAAGCAAGACTTTGTCTCAAAAAAAAAAATCCTATAATAATCTTATCTCTATTAAAAAAATTAAGTTTGAATTTCAAAGAACTTCCTATATAAGATTTTTTTCAGAAAATAAAAATATTTTCCAGTTCATTTTATGAGGTTCATATTATTCTAATAATAAAACCAGAGAAAGAAAATACAGGAAATAAAAAACTACAGAGATAACATAACATACAATAAAAATTCTTTCCAAATAGCAAATCAAATCCAGAAATATGCAAAAAAGAAATGCATCACGACCAAGTGAGGTTTATCCTGGGAACCCAAAAGTGGTTTTAATACTCACAATGCAGTAACTAGAACTTTCCATAATTTTTGATTATGAAATTCAAATCACAAAGGTACACTGGAATAGCTAATACTTAAAGAATTCACAATAACCAGTGTTGGCCAACTTATGTATGGATGGAACACCCAGAATGCTCATGTAAAAAGGTATATTGGGGGAATATTTTATCTTTCTTATAAATTTACATATATATTTACTGTACAATCCAGTAATTCTTCTCTGTTTTTTGCCCAAGAAAAATAGACACACACACTAATGAAAAAACTGTACATGAATGTCCCTAATGGCTTTATTTCTAAGAGACAAATATCACATGCCCAGAATAAGTGAGGAGATAAATAGTGTCTTAGTTCCATACAATGAAACCTTACGTGTTAATGAAAATGGATAGGAAAAAGGCAGAATATTTCTAAAAGGTGCAGCAGGGATACATTTCAAAAACATGTTGAATAAAGTCAGACAGACACAAGAGAGCACATATGATTTGTTGATATAAAATTCTAAACTAGGCAAATCTGACCTCCAGTGAGAAAGCAGATGAGTTAGTCGTCCAGGGTTGGGGCAGCAAAGACAGCAAAAGGAACAAGACTGAAATCAGGGCGCTGATGGAAAAGTTGTATATCTTGATTTTGGTTGATATATTCATTTATCAAAACATCAACACCAGTACCTCATTAAAATATACCCATTTTAATGTATGAAAATTATACTTCAATACAGTTCACTTAAAAAGAAGAATGGGAACAAGGGTGGAGAGAGTCACTGGAGATGCTGGCGATTGTGGTCCAAACTCAGGTCATTAAATTTTCAATATAGCACCTTCCCAGTAGACCCCTTGCCTTCCAATTATGCAAAAATATAACCATTACTCTTTCCGTGCTGAAGACAAGTGAGTGAGTCTTTTCAGAGATTGCCACCTACATTTATCTTTTAGCAAATTTCTAAAATTTTAACTCAGTAAGCATTTTGTTCTCTGCTGAGGGCAGCATGGACACACACACACACACACACACACACACACACACACACACACACACACACAGCAAATGGCCCAGGTGAGGCCTGGGTAACCCTGGTGGGCACCATACAGGATGATTTGTGATTCTCGCTTCCCTGTATTATTTCTCGTACTCACCTCTCTGCCACAGCTGCAGCCAGATTCTGCTCTCCAGGCTCACAGAGCCAGGCTTTCACTGTTGTACTAGAAATGATACCTGCTTTGATCTGCGGCTCGCAATTTATATGGATGTATGCGTTTGAGGTATTGAACTAAGAGAGACATCTATTTCATTCCTTAGCATCAAAGCAGGAAGGCCATTGGTGGCCTTACCCTGTTTCTGGCAACTCTCACATATAGCAGATTAGCTGGCCCACAGCCTCCAGTCAGAGAGTCCTGGTGGGTCTCTGCACATCAGTGTCCTCACCATGTAATAAAAATAATAATACCGGGCCAGGAATTTAGCTCACTGGTTCTGGCGCCTGTCTTGCAAGCGCAAGGGCCTGGGTTCGATCCCTGAGTTAACTATATACAATACTGGGCATGGAGACTCACACCCACCAGTATCAGTACCACATACCACAGTGCCAGGCGTGGTGGCTTGTGCCTGTAATCCCAGCACTTGGAAGGCAGAGGCAGGAGGATTGCTGTGAGTTTGAGGCTGAACTCAGGGCCAGCCTGAACTACAAAGTGAAACCTTGTCTCAAATGATAATAATAATAAAAATAATAATGCCTTCCCTTTGACCTTATTAGAATGAAAGGGCCATAATGCAGGCAAATTCACAACAAATCTCTCATTTCTTTCTCCCTTCCTTCTTTTTTCTTCTATCCTCTCCTCTCACCTTCTTTGATATATAAAATGTTAGAAGTAGAAGAGTCCCTAAAATTCTTTAATTCAATACCCATCTCTTATAAATAAGAGAAGGGAGATGCTTGTGAGTCTTTTAACAGCCATTAGCAGTGTGAGGTCACAGTACGTCCTGGGGATATGTCTAGCTGGAAAGTTAGATATTCCAGGTCCCAATTCCCAAGATTTATTCTGCCATCCCTCCATACCCACATGCTACACATCTGTGGAGTCAGCCAACCTCGAGTGTAAAATATTTTCAAAACAAAGCATCTTTCTTGAACAAATAGAGACTCTTTTTCTTGCCACTATTCCCTAAACAATATATACAACAACTATCTCCGTAGTACCATCCAATTACCTTAGGTGTCATAAGCAAGCTAGAGTCTCTTGTTTTAAAAGCCGCTCTTAAAGATAGTTTGTACAACCTCTGGTAAACTTTGATCACCAAAGACCATATTGGATATCCTTTCATAAGCACCTCTGTCTGAGTTCTATGGGGGAGGCAATAGTAATTCCCAAGAGAAATCCTTCAAACTCCTCAAGATCCACAATTGTTCACAGGCAACCTGTTAGCACCCGGTGAGGGGGCTGCCTTCTTCCTATACCTCTCTTAAGCCTTGCAGAGAGTTCTCTCTTTGTGTGAGGACTACTGGTGAGGAAGGAGCATCATTTTGAGCAGGGTAAATATGACGAACCTCACCGAAGGGTCTAGATCTAGAGTGCAAACTTGAGCAGTAGAAAAATGGAGGCAAGAGTTTGCTTGCTGGCCCAAAGAGGCTAGGGTTCCTATGGAAGTGATGTCTAGAAAACTTGAAGTGCCAGAGATGGTGACTTGAAATATAGGAAAAGAACTGAAAAGTATGGAGAAGTAGGACTGTGGCTTCATATCTAACTCTTAGAAGATTGATCGTTAAGGTCTGAGACATACCATCGGAAATGCCGGCATCTTTGCAAAACACTGTAGCAATGATTCTCCATGAGCCGGAGTTTGTGGTGGAGGGTGCTGCCTTTGGAAAATGCTGAGCCCACTCTCCCCTGCTCTGAGCACTCCTCCCATCCTCTGTCCATTTGTTCTTCCTCATCCTTCAATCTCAGCTCAAAGGTTGCTCCCGAGGGAACCCTGTGTGCTTCCATTAATCCTTGAACCAGATTCAGCTTTCAGACCATATTGTCTTCCTTCAAAGTACCTCCCTCAGCTTTGTCTTATGAGCTCACGTGGATGATCTGGTATCATCTAGCCCTTCCAGGAGACTCGCTGCACCCCAAGAGCTGGAACTACACATTTTCCTTCTCCCCTGTACATCTGGATCCTACACACAACCCCCAGGCACAGTGGCCACTCAGTAAATACTCATCAAAGAGAAGGACAGAGGAACACCTGTACCTTTTTGATTTATTTTTTAGAAAGTCTTAGAAACATCAGAACTTAGTATGTATCAGCGACATTACGCAGGAGAGTTAGTATGAGTATGGCAACACTTTCTTCTGTTGACTGAGATGTTGAAAGCACAGCGAAAGTGCGAATATGACCCTCCAAAGCAATGCCTTGATCAGGTAGACCAATTTACAAAACTCTTTTCTAAACACAGCAAGATGACAATCAGACCAAAGAAGCTAGTTTTAAGATCTGGAGAGAGAAAATTTAAAAAATAATAAAATAAAAAAAAAAATCACACAAGAGACAAAAGGGGAAACAGCCACTCAGCATCTCACCGTCCTTTGCCTCTTGTGTGCTCCAGGTCTACAAGGGGCTGATGGGGAAGTCTCTGGACTGAGAGACTTCCATTTAATTAATCTTCAAGAACTCTACTAAGCTTTTTTTTTTCCCAGTCTTTAATTTCATCCGTACTTCCCTTTTAACAAACTTCAAGGAAATAACTCACCCCGAACAGCCACGGGGTCCTGCCAGAGAGCTACCAAATAAGAAAGACACGTGTTTCCTGCACATGGGTGAATGGGCCAGCCACACTCACTCAGCAGACTTATTTTCACTAGGAAAGAGAATGCTGATGAAGGTTTCCCCCAGAAATGCCAATTTTTTCTAACAAAAATGTTTGGCGCCATCTTCTGGTGAAACTTAGCTGACTTCTAAGCATCCGCAATACAAAGGGCTCTTGTGGAACCGGATTTGAAAAACCTGATACATCTAATTTGGTTAAGTTTCTAAGAATATAGGCGAGGAGGCTGTTACTGAAAAAAAAGGTGTCCTATGGTATCATCCCCTCCACTTGGGGGATGATCTATTTTTCAGCACAAGTGGCTTTATTTAAGTGAAAATCTTCTCTATATTTTATGCAGAGTTCACCTTTGAGCTAAAAGAAGAGAAACAAGTTTTTAGAAATTCTTTGGGCATACGAGGAGTTTTCCAGAAACCTTATAGGCCTTCTATTTCTAATACACTGGGATTTTGAGAAAATTGTAGGTTGTTCCTAACGTTTGGGTAGCTTTTACTTTAAGTTTCTTTTCCCAATCTTGGGTAAAACATAAACTCTGATGTTCTCATGAACTGGAACTGTACTTTGTAACTGACTGTGTGAAAGGTGAGAAAGGCAAGAGGAAAGATAGTTCATCCCTCAATAAGCCCATGTTGAGACTTTAACTGGCTGATATAAACACAAATTACACCTCGCACACAACTATCTTCATATAAATGATCTGTGTGTAGAACTTGCCACATACACAAGCAGTGAGCATGAAGAATGAGGAACAGCAGTGATTCTCCTGGAAGTGTGCAAGCCTAACCCAGGGACAAGCCCTGTGTGCCTCGGAATCCAAGGAAACTCAGTAAAGGCTCTAGTGCCCCATTTGCCGACTCTGGGAAATAGGACCCCACCTATCAGCTAATGCTAAAAAAAATTTTAAAATCTGCAGCATTTAGGAAAGTGCTCCTGCTCTATGCCCTAACTGCTTTCTCACTAGAATTCAAATCAGCACCAGCCAGGGGACACACACCCCCCAGTCAGCCAGCAAGAGCCTGAGGGTCTGAAAGGTCATTTTGTTCGAGGCCTTCTTTGTCCAGACAAATGAACAGAGGCCACATCATTCGGGTGACATCATGGGCCTGTGATCAGGAAGATGAGAGCAGGGGCAGAGGGGAGGTCTGCTCTGCTCCTTGGTCTCCCTGTGATTTAACTGGCATCTTTCTGCAGGAGATGCACAATGACAAAAAGGCATTATATTCATGATAGAATGTCTTCCTCTTTTAAAGAAATAAAGCCATTGGGGGCCGGGGAGTTAGCTCAGTGGTTCTGGCGCCTGTCTTGCAAGTGCGAGGACCCGGGTTCAATCCCTGGTAACCACATACTATACTGGGCATGGAGACTCACCCCAGCAGCAACCAGTACCACATACCACAGTGCCGGTTGTGGTGGCTCACACCTGTAATCCCAGCACTCAGGAGGCAGAGGCAGGAGGATTGCTGTGATGTGAGTTTGAGGCTGAGCTCAGGGCCAGCCTGAACCACAAAGCGAGACCCTGTCTCAAAAAATCTAAAAGAAAAAAAAAAAAGAAATAAAGCCATTAATGTAAAAAGAAAGAAGGAGAGGAAAATGTTAGAACCTCACCACACAGGGAATGTGCAGCAAAGCCACCAGCGCTGTTGTCCTGTGGACCAGAATGTTTGCAAGCTCAGTCCGAAAGTCTCACCAACACTCTGATGCCCATTTCACAGGTGCAGACTGAGGTTCACACGGACACCTTCCCTTGGTGATAAGAGGAAACCCCGCCCAGGAAGTCAAGACGGCAGAGCTGTTGTCCCCTCACCTTCTCATTTCACCAGCCGATCCTTAGCATCTACAGTTTCACCAAAGTGCAGAATTCTTATGAGAACTGAGTCATAAGAGAGGCAGAGACCCTGAGCGTCCACTTAAGCAAGCTCTGCTCCAAGCACAAAGCAGGTGATGTTTCTGAGAAACCAGAGGAAGACATGATCCTTTCCGGGCAATGGAACCTCGCCGCTGTTAAGCTCAGCATTTGCTTTAAAATGAGAGTTACTGTCTCGGGGCACAGAGGGTTTCGACATGAGTCATGCAGCCTACCAGACCTGGCTGTCTTCAGCTCAGTGTGCAGGGTGTATGTGTGTTCATCGGCAAAGCATGTCGTGGAGGATGTACATACACGCGCGCGCGCACACACACACACACACACACACACACACACACTCACACACTCACACATCTGCTCCGACAGCTGCCCCGGCATCTGGCACAGTTGGGTCTGTCTCTGACCCCCACACCGCCGCATACACCACATCCGTAAGGAATGCGATCTGTGCAGAGATCGTCAACAGGAAATGACCCTGAGGAAGCCCACTTGATGTCATTCCTTAAATGTTCTGCTGTCCGCGCCCAACACTGTGTGGCATGAGACCCTGAGCGTCTCCCTCAGCTGCACAAACAGAAGGGATCGAAAGGTGCCAGGAGAGAAAGACGTCGGTAATGACAGCACTGCGCATCTGGACCAAATATGGCAGCCCGGGAAGAACCACGTGGTGCTGCGACGGGGACACACCCAAGCGTGGGTCCTCCAGCTTCTGTTTTCTAAGGCGAGGACACGGAACCTTGTGTCCGGCCTCTCCGTTTTCCCATCCTCTGGATGGACCTCGGAGCACTGCCTGGCAGGGTGCGCGGAACGAAGGGCTGGGCAGCCAACATCGGGCCAGCAAGGTGACACTGACACTGAGGGAATGCAGTGGCAGACGACACTCACTGTTAACACTGCTTGCCTCAGATTCTCAGAAAGGACTGGTTTCATCCCGAAGGTATAAGCAGCTCGCTCAGAGTCCTTAGCTCTGTGCCTCCTCCCCACGGCACTTGCCTCCTCTTGCCCCAGCCTCATTTCCTCTCCTCTGTCCTGCTAGCCGGCTCCCTGCCTTCCGCACCGTCCTCCTGCGCCCTCACGCTCCGGACTGCGTCGAAATCCGGGGATGTGGCGAGCTGCCTCCTGGCATCATTCTCCAGTAGATGACTGAGTTTTTCTGGATCCCCAAACCCTCCTTTGCTGTAGGAGAAGCTGTCTTGCCCCTATCTTTTTGGGTTAAATCTGAAGGACTACGCTCTATATCAGTGACTGGGGGGTGTTGACCACATCCTAGTTCTGGCCAATGATGATGCGCCGACATGTGAGTGGCGTCGCCAGGGCCCCTCTCATACTCACCCTTGTCTCCAGGTCACACAACCACGCGCAGTTCTGCCGTGAGTGTCATCACGCACTATTCATACACATGTGCTGGTCCCCACAGTGACTATCTGCCATACCTGGCATGGAGCAGGACTCTCAACAGGATGGTGTGATAATTGCATCAATGCGACAACAAAGCTAAGCTGGAGGACAAGAAAGCCAGAGACATTTCACACGGTCTCTCGGCAGACACAGCTTCACCTGTTGGTCTGAGTCGTGGAAGTCAACAGGTATCCTAACCGCCAACGATACCAAGTGTAAAATCCTGAGGCTGAGGCAGGAGGATTGCAAGCTCTAGCACCATGGGAACAATTTAGCAAGACTGTTTCAAAAACTAATAATTATTTTTGAAAGGGTGGGAGCTGAGAATGTAGCTCAGGGAAAATGCTTTGGATTCAGTCCCCAAAACAACAACCGCCTGTTCCTATAAAGCCCAGAGGACAGATTAGTAAGGTTGTATACGGACCACTCTGGAATCACTTGCAATTAAGAGCAGTAATTTGGCTCCTGTTCCTACAATTATAACTTCTCCTGTGTGGACAGACAGACTCCTCATTGTGTCTGGAACAATTGTGGCATTCCAAACACAAAGCAAGCCAAACTAGCAAACCCCAGGGCGGGCTCTTTCAACAATCCATCCTTCAACAGCCGGCGCTGCAGCCAGCTTGAGAACCCAGTTTCCTGCCATTGTTAGCACGGTGAGCCTGGAATTCCATCCAAATGGATTTGACCCCTTCACTAAACAGCGATGCATATTTCCCTGATTAGTATATTCCTGTGATTAGATGGGAAGTGGCAGGGGCTGGGGGAGGTGAAGGGAGAAAGACACGGAAGATAATAAGGAAAAATAACTTCACTCTGTCTGCGCTACCGGGACAACAATTTAGGACTTTGGCTTCCTCCAGAGCGCAGTGCGCATGCTCCCTCCCAAAGACGTACACACCTATTCCTTATTAGCTACGTGCAATGAGGCAGCCTGGCTGAGGATAAGCACGCCCCCGTGGCTCCTTCACGAGTGCTTATTATTGTGGGGATTCTGTTTACTCTAATCAGGAGAATGCAGGAAAGTATAAAGTGTAATATCCTTAGGACTGTGTTTAGTTACAGTTCTGTTCTGTAAGGATTTTAATTCCTTTCCATTGTGACACCAATTAGGGACTGTTGTGACACACCGGCATGGCTCCTAGATTTCACTGGAATTAAAGTCCTTCTCCACACAATGCCTTCTATTGCTGCCCTCTCTTTCTTTATTTTTCCATCAATGTAACATCTTCTATGCATTTTTCTCAATATATAGCTAAAACTATCTTATCTGGTTTAATCTATGCTATGTTCAAAAGTAAACATCTTTATCATCATATATTAATGTCTATTTGTCAATGGTCTAACGGTAGAGAAAAAATAATTCACTTTTTAATATCTTCTGAAGTTATCAAAATTTAAGACTTCACTGCTTTACTAGGCATCATCAAGAGAGTCCTAGAGAATGAAAGAACGTATTGTGAATCATGTATCTCCTGAGCGCCTTTTATCTAGAACATACAGAAATTTACTATAACTCAAGACAAAAAACTCAGTTGAAAATGAGCAGGAACCTGACCAGGCATTTCTCCAAAGAAGATACACAAATGTATCATCCCATGAAAGATGGTGGGTATCATTCAGCAATAACCATGCCTCAGACAAACCTTCCTGGATATGATATCACCACTGTCCAAACTTATAATGCCACTGACCACAAAGAACACGTAAGTCAAACCCACAGTCAGCACCTTTTGTGACCATAAGTGTCAGTGAGAATATGGAGACATGAGAAACACACTGTACAGCCGTTGGGGTATAAAATGCTATTTCTGCTTTTGGAGTTCAACTGTTGGTTCCTGAACTGGTTAAACGGGGTGGCCATATGATCTGGTAATTCTACTTCTAGATACACACCCAGAGAGAAATGAAAACTAATGTTTACATACAAAAAAAGATGGTAAAAAAGTAACATCATTCATAATAGCCAAAAGTTGAAAGACTTTGATATCCATCATTTGATGGATAGGTCACTAAAATGTGATGTATCCTTACAATGGAATATTATATAGCAACAAAAATAAATGAAGAATGATGTGTACTTCGTGAATAAACTTGGCAATGTACTAAGTGAAAAAAATCACAAAGGACTACATATGACATGATTTCATTTTATAAAATCTCCAGAATTGGCAAACCACAGAGGCAGAAAGTTAAGTTGGTGGCTCCCGGGAGAATGGGGGTGAGGGTGGGGTTCACAGCTATTTCTCCAAGAAGATGCAAAAATGGTCAAATGGAAGAACTGGGAGCTGACAGCAAAATGTCAAAAGGTTTCATTGTAGAGTAATGCCCAACTCTGTGACTGTATTAAAATCGATCTGTATACTTTAAAATGGTGATCTGCATTCTATATGAATTACGCTTCCACATCTTTTAAAACTATTAAATTAACTGAATATTCAGAGATAAAATTAGCTCTGAGTTTACTTGACATTTAACTGAAATTGCGGTGGGACCCAAACCCAGAGCCTCCACAGCCTTGTCCTTTCTTTGACCCCATCAGAGTAGCTACGTCACTGGGGCCAGTCCCTTTAGTGTCTGGCCCCTGGGTCCTCACCTGTAAGTGAGGAGAGTGCACAGATACTCCCCGAGGACCTTCCCACCCTCAATTCTTTCGAAAACCAGTGACCTCCAAAACAATGACAAAATGGCCTGACTGTTCTTTGAACTCCTAGAAGTTATCATATTCTTTTCCTTGGTTTTTGAAATTCCACCACAGACTCCACTGGGGAGTTAAAATAATAAGTTAATTGTGTTTGATTTCAATGAGAGCGAAGGGTTTTAAATTAGTACGATTTGTTTAGGTGCTGATAACAGGCAGCCTTTCTGCATGTTAGGCTAGGCCAGGAGTAGTGAGATCTGCCAGGCTGTGCAGGGACTGGGAAACCCCTTTTACTCCACCTGTGGAGTCCTCTCCTGTGTGGCCGTGAGCCCATTCAGTCCCTACTTTAGTATCACACAGACCACGATTCTGGCCTGTGAGTGAGTCATATCACGTTCATTTTTCAGACATGTGTTTATTGTTATTTTGACCTTTTGTGATTTGATGGGGCTGAAGTTCAGAACACTGTCTCAAGCTGCTGGGTAAAGTGCTGGTCAGGTGGCTGCTGGACGAAGCTGATCAGCCAACGCTGGTGGTGCAGAGTGGTGAGCAGAGCCCTCGTCTCCTGGGTCCTCCTGTTCACTGGTGCCACAAGTGTGCTGATATAGAGACAGTTTGCTTTCTCTCCTCCCAATTTCTACCAAGCCTCTTGGCTCTGACCCCGAGTCACTTTCCCCTAACAAAACAAGTACCTATCCTTGTAAAATGCAGCTTTAGCCCAGATCCAGATCTTTCTCTTCAAAGACCCCATGTGCTTTCTGTCAGTACCACAAAATACCCAAGACCGGGTGTTTAAAAGAGCAGAAGTTTGTTTAGCTCATGGTTATGAAGGCTGGGAGGTCACAGCCTTTGCCTGGCACTTGCCAAGGGCCCTTGACCTTCATCATAACACCATGGAGGGTGTCACATAGGGAGAGAGAAAGGTGTAGCTCAAGTCTCTCTTCTACTTCTTATGAAATCACTACTGCCATCATGGGGCCCCACCTGATTTCATCCAACCCTTATTACCTCCAAAAGACCCCACTTCCAGTTACCACGAATGCTGAATTTGGAGATTAAGTATCCAACACATGAGCTTTTGGGGAACACCTTAAACCCAGGCAATAATAAAGAGAGTAAAATACAAGGAGTGGCTAATCTTTCAGTGCCTGCAAAATCAACATCTCCAGGTGGATCCTGGGTCACAAATGTGTCTAAGCTTCCTTTGCTTTCCCTCTCCATGCTGAGCACTGTCACAATAGACACTCAGCAGACATTTCTCAATTGGATGTGTTCAAAATGGAACTAAGGGAACATCTGCAAAGATGTGGTCCAGGCTGTCATCATGAGACACTTACAATGTTTCAGTTCCCAAACAGATTCCTAAAAATGGAAGTAAAGAGTTTCCATAAATATAATCTACTTATTATCCAGTTAGAACACTCTTCAAGGTTCATTTAAGCATTGGTTAAATAAAGAAAAAAATGACATAATCTTTTCTTTCTCTAGCTCTGAAGTGAGGACGGAATGTGTCTACATCAATTCCCTCTGCATGGGAGGCCTCCTCTGTCCTGTCTCTCCATCGAGAGCTTAGGTCAGGTCTTCCTCTGCACCCTGGAGACTTCCCCTAGCTCTTCCTTCCATATCGTTTTCTTTGTCTCACTAAATCCTTCTCCTCAGTAGCCTTTTTCTTCATTCCATCTTTGGAGTAATAAAAGCGCTCCGAGTCTGTGTAGGTTACACGTGGACCATTTATAAGCTTTTGAAAATAAGCATTACTGGAAATTACTTACTGTAGTTTGGTTGTGAGCATCTTTTGGAGTTTTGTTTGATGTGCTTTGATTTGATAGATGATAATATCCAAGAAAATGTGAAGGGAGAATAATTTTCCTCGGCAAACTTGCAGGTCACAGTGAAAGCAAGTCAACGATCAAATTCCAACACGCATATAGACATCTATCGAGAATACACCAAAAACCAGGCTCAGAACAATTCACCAATTGTTTGTAAACTTGAGAAAGGTCCAGCTCTCAGCTCTCTGCCCTATTAGGTGCCCCAAGTATGTCCTGTACAAGGTCTGCTCACTATAGTAACAGAGACATTCCTAAGCAAGATTCAAATATTGTAACTTTCATTATCTCATCTCTCAACTCAGTGGCCAGATATAAAACTAAGTGGGGCTCAAGCTAAGAAAATAGCCCTAATGAGAGCAGGCCTGTGATTGGTTCTTAGGTCCTGTTCATTTAAGATAACAAGAAGTAGGGAGAGAGGTCTCTCTCCAATGGGAAAGGGATGAAGAAATGTAGAGGTGAGAAGGGAGGGGATAGAAAGATGATGAAAAAGGAATTAAGATGTGTTACGTACATGTGCAAACTCCACACGAGGCACGTAAACATTATGTACTGAAAATACGGACTAATAAAAAATATATACAAAAAGTAGGACAAGGAGCACCTCTACTCTTTAATGTGTACATCTTGAGTCTTTTTATTCAAGAAGGAGAACTAGCAAGACACTAATTTCATAAATAAAATCCCATTGTTTTTAAATGGTATAAGAATCAGCAAATGCATAGTACTTGATCAAAGAAGGCTTATAGAAGATGTACATGGACTTTCTGATCCAATCCTGGCTGATATCTCCCAGCTAATCTTCTTGATTGACACCCAGGGCCAACCTAAGCTAAAGTAATACACAGACCATCACACCATCTATGTTCAAGTATTTCTAAGTAATTTGCAGGCATGACAAGCCTACAGAATGACACTTCACCCATAGATTGGCTTAAAAAAATACTTTGCTTCATGTTGTCAAGTAAGGAATTCTTCCACTCCAACATTTATGTGCTAAATGATTTTTTTTAAATTCCAGTTTTCTTAAAGTCATAGCTAATGGTACAACTCTCCAGAGAGGGTCTTCTGAATGAATAGTGAAGATCGAAGGTTTGTGTTCACATAGTGAACAGGTTCCAGAAGAAGGGCCCTGTGCTAGTCCTTACAGTGACCAAATACTCAAGAAAAGCAACTTACAGGAGGAGGGATTTATTTTGATGCACAACTTCGGAGGGTACAGCGCATGGTCAGCCAGCACCCATGCATTTAGGCCTGTGGAGAAGCAGAGAAACATGGTGGAAGGATGTGGCTGAGGAAAGATGCTCCCTCACACCAGCCAGAAGGAAAGAGGAAGAGCCAGAGAGGAAGAGTTGGGGAGCAGACATAGTGCCTCAAGTCGTGCCTTTGTGGGCCCATTGTCTTCAACTAAGCCCCACCTCCTATTTCTACCACCTACCAGTAATGCCACAGGTGATCCCATTAATGAGTTAATCCTTTTTTTTGGAGACAGGGTCTCGCTTTGTAGTTCAGGCTGGCCCTGAGCTCAGCTTCAAACTCACAGCAATCCTCCTGCCTCTGCCTCCTGAGTGCTGAGATTACAGACATGAGCCACCACCTCTAGCAATGTGGTATGTGGTTCTGATTGCTGATGGGCATGAGTCACCATGCCCTGCATTGTTATATGTGGTTCCTGGGGATCGAACTCCAGGCCTTGCACTTGCAAGACAGGCACTGGAACCCACTGAGCTAAATTCCCAGCCCCATGAGTTAATATATTTGTTAGAGTCAAAGGTCTCATGATCCAATCGCCTTTCTAGAACCGACCCCAAAACACTGCTGCATTGGGGATCAAGCCCTCTAAGAGGAGCCTTTCGGAGATGCTTCACAAGGAAATAGCCACAAGCCCTCTGGGCATATTGGGCCAGTGGGGACTGGAACTCCACCCTGGAACCCTCACTTCACTTATGGGCCTAGTCTTTTCCCAGAGAGTGAAACCAGGCGGTTTTTTCCCATGCCTCTCCAGTGACACACAGAGGAGTCTAAAGGTCTTAAACTTTTATATTTCAAGGATGTCTTTGAAAATATAGTCAATAGCTCATCAATAAAATTGCATCTGTGGATGCAGAAAACTTAAATTTCAAGTCGCTCCCCACCCTCACCTCAGAGGGTCCAGGGTCCTCCCCAAATCTCGTGGGAATCCACTGAGGCAGCCAGGGGGCCTTTGAGCTCTGCCATCGGGAAAGCCAGTTCCCCCACCCCCCAGGTGACTTGCACCTCCCACAGAATCTACTGCTCTCCGGGAAGGAGATGCGCCACTCCTGGCTTTTTCCCCTGAACTTCACAAGACTGCACCAGAAGCACAGCCTGGCCCAGGCCCTCTGCCGCAGCCCTCACCTCAGTCCCTGTCTTACTTTAGACCAGTGGGCTGGTTCTTGCTCTTCTTCTCCCATGCTGCCTTGTTTCCCATCCATGACCTCCTCATGACCAGGATCTCATGTGGCCAAGCAAGTGCTGGCTCACTGCTACGCAAGTCCAACACATGCTCTCTGTCTATTCGGAGCCCGTCACAGCCCCCGGGGAGGAGGCACGGCTCTTCCTGACTCAGGTCGTCCAGGCCTCTAGGCATATGGCCACCTCTGCCACATCATCAGACAAGGGATCTCCATTCCAAAGGACAGACTCACGGCTCACACTTTCCTGGAAGGTACAGGTCATGGGATAATGAGCACTTTTCATCTCTGAAAAGGACCTGCATCTACATGAATTTCATTTTTCATTTACTCCATGTAAGAACCCTGGAGCTCTGTATTTCCTATCCACCTTTTATTTCCCTCTTCCCTTGTTTCTCTGTCCAAGTTTTAATGGCTCACTTGGAGTTGAGACCATATTTGCTACTCATGTTTGTTTGAACACTGGGTTCTGTGAAAATATTTGCCTCCCAAATTCCCAGTGACAGACAGATGTCCTAACTCATTGCGGTTATTTTCTAAGTTTCTTGGCAGGAGAGAATTGGCTTCACAATTCAAAGAATTCCTTTTCTAGTAAAAAGTTCTAGTGTCCCCAGACAAAAGCCCTTACCAGGTGCACCCGTGAAAAGAAACCAGGGCTGCCTTCAAAATAAAACCTTCCTCTTCATTTTCTCTAGAGGCCCACTAATTAGCTCAGTGACCTTGGGTTCAACATTTCAGATTTTAGTCTTCTCATTTGTAAATGAGGAATTTGATACATTTCTAAGGTTTCTTCTTGTCAGGACCTTCTATCAAAATTGGTCCAGCTATGAAAGCCATAATTTAACTCTGAGCACAGAGCTCTTCAGAGGAATATGATAAATCTGCAAATACATTTTAAGATCACACTGGGCCAGGGATTTAGCTCAGTGGTTCCAGCGCCTGTCTTGCAAGTGCAAGGACCCAGGTTTGATCCTTGGTAACCACATACAGTACTGGGTATGGAGACTCACGCCCAGCAGCAATCAGTACCACATACCACAGTGCCGGGCGTGGTGGCTCATGCCTGTAATCCCAGCACTCGGGAGGCAGAGGCAGGAGGATTGCTGTGATGTGAGTTTGAGGCTGAGCTCAGGGCCAGCCTGAACTACAAAATGAGACCCTGTCTCAAAAAAAAAACAAAGTCACATCAACCTCCCTTTGCTAATCCAATGCATTTCCATTTGCTCCTGCCGTACTCACACTGAGTTATGGGAAATAGACTTTGAAGGCTAAGATTTGATGGGCCGCTATGACAGCAGGGTACATTCTCCTGCTTATAGATTCCAAAGGGGAAAAAAAAAGAAACATTGAAGAAATTACTCTCACCGGGCCATAATGGCAGTAGCCATCTCAACCAGATCTGTCTCAGTTTAAAAGGAGTTGAATATAAACACATTTTCATATATGGATATAAGTACAAAAGACCCTGCCTCAGCTCTTTTGGTCCCTGGACTCTTACTAGTGATGTAAGACATTCCCTCTGGAATCAAAAGAAGTAAAGAAAAGTCATAGTCTATTGCAGCCACCCTTGGCACATCTCCACCCACAGTGGTCCTTTGAGTCCTGGATTTAAGGGACTGGGAAGACACAGTGGCCAATGATGTGACTGATGACTATTCGTGAGCTGTGTCACTGGCTGATGAATGCAGCTGTACCTGTCACTTGGCTCCTATGTCCCGTTTCTTCGCAATCCAGCTCTGAAATACTTCTGCATGAAAAAGGAGCGCCTTTGTCACAACACACCTGATCATATTTACCACAGCATTAGTGCGGGGAAGGCCAGTCGGGGAGCTATAATGCAGTCAGCTGCAGAACCTGGCCACCTGTCTGCAGGTTATGTGGCATCTTCCCCTCCCTTTCTTTGGATGTTGCGTCTCTCTCTTTACTGTTCCTCTGGGTTCTTGCTCAGCCCCACAGACAGTGTTTCTCCAAATGAATGCTAAACGGAGATCTTCTATGTCACTTTCATGGCAGATATGAAATTTGTCCTCTTCTCAGGTTACAGCCACAGAGGAGGTTTCAAAGTGCTTTTTGGAACATAGCTCATTTCTGACCCTCTGCTCCTCCACATATCCATTTTCTAATGAAAATCAGTCTGGAACAAAAAAAATTAGCTGTATCTTCATTTTGTTTATTGTTTCCAATGAGCAAAAATACAGCTTTTCATTAATTCCCATTGAGTGGTTGCGTATAGAGGAAAAGGATTGGAAGAGGCTCAAGATTTAATACTGAAAAAAATGCTGTTGGAATTCATAGTCCTCTCTACTCAGCTATGAGTTCAAAGGGGTTAGGAAAGTTTATGACAAGAACTCAGTTTATAAAGTTTTAGAGAAACATTTCGCATAGGAAAAGTAAGGAGGAAAATGGAAGCTTCCTTTGCCAAAACCAGGGAGAGAAACTGGAAGAAATTAAGTGACAAGGACATATAAAAAGAAAAGTATTCTGAGGCAGCAAGAGGCATGTACATACACACACAACTCACACACATGTATACAGGTACACACATACATGGGAACTCATAGACTTGGACATGTCCGTATCCGAATGCAGTGAGCAGCTACAGCTATGTGCATGCTTCCTGGATGCCTTTTGCCCTTGGTCCATGATAAACTAATAGTTGTTAAATTCTACCACAGAAGCAAAATTCTATAAGGTAAAACTTTCCTCACTTTGAGGGTGTCTGAAACATAGACATCCTGTACCATGCCTCTGTTGGCTTCATACCAGAATGACCATTAATTTACTAAACACATATCTCTTTGGTGAACATCTAGCATTTGTTAGGTGGTGTGTACACAGGATCATAGTACTCTGGCCTCAAGTTAGGGCACTCCTGTCTGGTGACTGGGCTGTGCATAAGAGGGAACAATGTCCAGTGTGAAGGAGGAACATGCACACCACTTGTGGAAACTCAGGCAAAGGAATGACTAACGACTCCACTTGGACAGCCCCCAGCAGGGCCATCAGGAGACGCAAGGTGCTGAGTGCAGAGGAGGTCAGTGCTCATGAAGGGAGATGGAAAGGCCATCATAGGGGAGCGGAGGGCATGGAGACTACACAGGTGTGAAAGGGCACAGTGCGCTCAGCACACAGCAGAAGGTACCACATGGCTGGAGTTTGGAAATGAGTTATATTTCCAAGGACACTGACCAACACTGTAGTAGAAAACTAGATTTATAGCATAGTCAACATGACAGTATAAAAGTGTCCTCTTCCTCCCCATCCATCTCAAGCATCACTACCAACATATACATTCTTGAATTGTTTTTCCCTTTTTGTTACAGCTGGTAAACTTGGAAGCAGTGGAAAGGTCTGGAACTGGCTGAGCCAGTGAAGCCTGTTAGAAGCCATGACCGTCTTCCTTCTAAGAGTTGCGGAAGATGGCCAGATTTAAGGAGTGAGCTTCCAGACAAAGCTTAAATGACCCAGGCCATTCTTGCTTCTCTGGCCCCTGAAGTTATCCCTACTAAAGTCCTCTGCCTGCTCCATGGCCCAGTGACCACTCCTGCTCTGTGGACTTTTGAGGGATCAGCAGTCTTGTTCCCGTTAAGAGAAAGACTAGCTCTTTGTCTCTCCCAGGTCTCTTGTGTGGGGGTCCCCGAAGACTTAACCTCTAGAGCTTGCCAGATTTAAAGCTTAGAATACTCAGGTTTCCTTCTCATAAATAGGCTGTGCCCACCTTGTCATGGGGGTGAAGCAGAAACTTTCACTCAGCCTAAAGATCCCTGACTGTCAGAAGCAGCTTAGTACTGGGAGTAGGATGTGAACCTACTTCTCAGCTACTCCACATCAATATCTCTCTCTTAGCATCAGTGCTTCCGAAAAGAGAACCCATTTATGAATGTAGGAGAAAATATCCGGATAGGTCACCTGGCAATAGAAGGGGTGACAGTAGCGATGGAGGTTTAAATGAGCATGAGGGGAATGAGGTTCAGCAGATGCTGAAGGCAAGAAGCCAAAGAAGGTGGGAGAAACAACCTCTCTCCTGCCTTCCTCCACGGAGAGCCACCACCATGCAAAGCACCCTTAAGAGCCAGAAGTGCAGGTAAATGAACAGGAACGGCCAACCTTCCATATTAATTTTGTAAACTCCAAACATGGCACCCAACTCGTTCTTTTTTAAAAAAAATATATCTTTATTGATACTTTACATATCCACATCATGATTGCACTCAGCAATGAGAATTTGTACCAGTATATAACACAGCTTAATTGTTATTTTTTCCCATACCCCTACCTACCCTACCACCTCCACCCCTTATATACATAAGCTTTGTTTCCTTTCTTTTTTGTTATAATCTCACTATTTTTCCCCTCATTATTTACCCCTTCACCCCATTTCCCTTTGAGTATTTTCTACTTCACAATATCAACTATATATACTACAACTCATTTACATCTTCATTTTCTCATACCAGAGAAAAGATATGATATTTACACATCTGTGACCCATTTATTTCACTTATGAGGATGTCCTCAAGATATATCCATTTAACTGTAATGATTTAATCTTATTTTTTATGGCAGAGTAATACTCTTAACACACACTTTTGACTGCATGAGAGGATTGGACTTGTAAAAGTTTTATCAAGGCCCAAGCTTTTGCCAGAGAAGCCATTGGTAAGGATGGAGAAGTGTGTTCTGGGACTTTATCTGTCCTCTTGTGAATGTCCATATCTCATTTCACTTCAAGAAAAGTTTCCATAATTAGTACTAGTTAATTGCTAAACTTCTTCTTTTCCTAAAGTATTTCTGGAACCTGATGTTGAAGAAGACACCAGTGAAATGACCGCCAGGGATCAATATGCTCTCAGGGGTTTGATATATTTTTAACTCATTTGTGAGTTAGATAAAACCAGTCCTCTTCCCTCACACTTGGGGAGAGGCACATTTTAGAAGTGGTCTTGGTCTGAGAGTAGTGAGGCGGCCATCACAGGGCTTGCCCAGCTGGATTTATAAATATTATTCTATCCTGGTCCTCAGTCCAACAAACAGTTGATGATTAAAACACTATGGCTTAAAATGGAGATCTCTTGGCTCTTCTCTGACCTTCCTCCCTGACTACCCCAGATTTCCCTAGGGAACTGGGATTTCCAAACCAAAATGACTTCCTCACCCACGACACAATGGGGGTGAGATTTTTCTTCTTTAGAGTATCTTTCTAACTTGTCATTTTCATAATTAGCTTTAATTACTCCCCTCCTCCTCCTCTTCCTCTTTCCATACAACACCTTATTTTCATTCTTTGTGGGGTTGGGGCCTCCAAGTGTTTGGCAACTCTTTGTCTCACCCAGGTCTCCAGGAAGAATTTCAGTGGGTTAACTGAGGGCACCTGGAAAACCTGAACGCAGAATGAGACTTAGAGGGTGGGGAGAGAGCTGGAGGAGGGAACAGGGGCTTTCCAGTGGAAAAATAATTCAAAGAATATTAATGCAAATTTTATCACACAAATGAGAGAGTTGAGGGTACATCTTTGCCATGGTGGTTTCCCTGGCTCTTGGTGGACAGACTACTCCGAAAGTTAGAGATGGAACTAAAGTTAAGAGTATCCACAGTACACTGTCAAAACCAGTTGCAAGGAGAAAATACAGCCTGAGCTCATTTTATCGAAAGCCAATATGGACACGCTCACAAACATAAATTTACACATCACACCCAACTATACAAAATGTCCAAATTTCCCTAAATTACCCCAGCCCCCCAAGAGAAAAGAAGTTACTTTAATGGTGGTGACTAAATGCCTTGCTCTGGATCTCTTCGCCAACGTGCTTGACCATCTATCAGCTCCACATGGTTCTGATATCTCGGGTGGTATCTTTCATCAATCTTGTCAACAGGTCCCTGTCCCTGCCCTAATCCTGTGAATTTGAAGAGAAAACTAAACTGAGGGGTCCTGGCCTGGGAGCACTGTTTTCTAGAGCTCAAACCCCATGGTTTAGTCAGATCCATGCCTGGGCCTGCTCCCACGCGCAGAGTGAGTTTCTGTCCCATGCCTGCTCTGCTCCACAGCCAAACCTCACCTGCTTCACCCACCTGGGATCCTCTACCACTCAACACAGACTTGAGAAAATCGACACCAGCACACAGGCGTGGGTCCCAAGGTCCCCCAGCAGGCATGCATTCCAGAAAAACCCAGAAAATTCTAGGGAAGGACTGCTATACACTACTGTCTGCTTTTTGCTTATCTATGTTGCCTAAATTTTCCGGGAGTTTGTTTGAATCACTGATCCAATTTGAATATCCAATAAAATATATATATATAATTTTAAAGTACTGATAAAAAATGAATTAAATAAGACCAATCATGGCTACATATATGTTTTACTTACTCATTCAATGAACAGTGGTTTTCAATTCATTTTGAGTCACTGTATTTAGTACTCAGAGTAAGAAGACTAATAAATTGTTTTTATCTAAATCTATCACTTGTCAAGGAAAGAATACATTGAAGACAGTTAAAGTTTAAACTCAATCCCAATATTAAAACATGATTGCCATGAAAAAACTATCTGATAAAAGTTTGCTTAGCATCAGCTAATGATCAGCATGTTAAAGACTGAAATTTTATCCCACAAAAGAAGTCTGCAGCTCAACAAACAGTCCCTCCCGGCAAACAGGGTGACAAGATTTGACTTGTACAAGGTGTAACCAATGGACAAGGAGGCTCAGCTTTCATTTTGCTTATTCACGAACAATACAATTCCTGTCTCCAAATAAACAGTGTCCTTCAAAGAAATCATCATAGAAAGCTATGACAACAGGTTTTTGTGTTTGTTTGGTTTTGCTCAGGTTATTTTTGGAATTGTTCTTGGAAAATTTCCTGTCTTATCAGCCATGTGGAAATATTATTAGTTGCTTTTGTCACAGTCCATCTCAAAACTCAGTGAAAGAGAAAGTGATATTCTATGTGTTGGGCATCGTTAGGTCTGACAAGCCGACAAATGTAAGGAGGACTACTGAGTCCAGACCATGAGCTCTCCACGGACTCACTCACCTGGTGCCTAGCATGCACCTGGCACGTGGTTGGCGATGAATAGATACAAGTAGAAAAAATTGAGGGAAAGAGTAAACGAGGCATCGTTATATTCACATCAGCAATCCAAATAGGCCCCGCTTGGTGTCCAGACCAGCCAAGACTCAACCTGAGCGCCTGAGCTGCTATTACCAAGACTGAGAAAAAGAGGGTTTTAGCATTTCTTTTCTCATCTAGCTCTTTTTTTTCATTTTCATTTTCATTTCTAATGAAGATATAATTCAGATTTTAATTCAAGCTAATGTAGAATCAGTGTTTATAATTGTACAGTCACCCTTAGTATCTGTAAAGAATTGGCTCCGGACCTCCATGCCCAGACCAAACTCCCCAGATGTTTAAGACCCACATCTAAAATGATATGGATTTGTGGAGAACCCACACACACCCTCCTGTGTACACCAGGTGACCCCTAGATTACTTACAGTGCACCCATGATATGTAAACTGTTATTCTACTGTATCTCTTAAAGAATAATGACAAGAAAAAAGTCTGTACATGTTCAGCACACATATATTTTTTTCTAAATATTTCTGATCCACGGTTGGCTGAATTTGCAGATGTAGAATCCAGGAGTGGAGGTTGGGAGATGACAGTATCTGACCCGAGGGTTCAGATACAGAGGAAGAATCGTTCAGAGAGCTAGGGCAGATAGAGTCCAAGCCAACAGCTTGCGCCAACACCCTTGAGTCTGCATGGGCTCTCTGGGAGGATAAAGACTTTATAGGTTTCTGCCTGTGTCATTTACCTGCTTGCTCAGGGTCCAGGCTTTGCAGGGTGAC
>PVIR01024633.1:0-25713 GCA_004026965.1 Petromus typicus | reverse complement strand
CAAACTCACGTCACAGCAATCCTCCTGCCTCTGCCTCCCGAGTGCTGGGATTACAGGCGTGAGCCACCACGCCCGGCACTGGTATGTGGTACTGGTTGCCGCTGGGGTGAGTCTCCACACCCAGTATTGTTATGTGGTTACCGGGGATTGAACCCAGGTCCTTGCGCTTGCAAGACAGGCGCCGGAACCACTGAGCTAACTCTCCGGCCCTAGTATCTGTTTTAATATTTGTTTTTTTCTCATTGAATCATCCACTGGAGCAGCAGATGACTCTTTCTAAGCAACCACACTCAGCTTTTTCTTCTTTTTTCTCACTGGCTAATGAAGGACTGGGTTCATAGTAGTGAAGTAATGGAGAGTCAGACATAGAAGGGAGTAGTAAGAAAAAAAGTAAGAGGCTAAGATAAAATAGATCCAGAGTTTTCAGACTCTAAATGGGTGAGTTGGCAGGTTTTCCTGGGCCAGACATCTCTAGCTGCCATCAACAATATATGCTGAGCATCTTCTGTTTAAAAAAATCAAAAGAAATCTCGATTATTTTTTTCCCAAACAGAACTGTACAAGAGAATGCACACAAGTCCCAATGTGGAGGCCAAAAATGCTTTCTCTCATAAAGGATCTGTTATTACAGAAGCAACAGATCAGATGTCACCCCTTCCCACACGCCCGCGGGACCCAAACCGCCCTCATGGAGTCTAGAGAACAGGGTCTGGCTGGAACTGCTGTTCTCATGTGGTGGCTGCCAGAGGGAGAAATGCCTCCCTCACCTCAGTCCCACTGTCCCAAGAGAGCTGGCGAAGGCACTGGGGCTTGCTTTCTTTTCTCCACAGCTACACTAAGCCAGCCACTGGGGCTTTTCATGTTGTCACAGGATCATAATTAATCAGCAGACACAGGCAAAATACATGACTTTGGAATTTACTTATAAAGAAAGTGGTGAGGTTTTCAAATGCTTCTCATTTAGAAACGATCACTTCAAAAATAACTCCTGATGGATGTTTAAACTTAGTCCTATATTTGCTCACCTTGCTTGGCAAAAACAAGACTGTTTTTGAAACGCATGGTAGCTCTGGTTTATGAAAATTAGCTTACAGGTCCATCAATTCTGTCACCTTGGGCACAAACCAGACAATTGTGATGCTGGTTATTTACCAGGAACGAATGGAAAGTGATCTGTTTACAAGGGACAACTGGTGAAAGAGGTGCACTTAGAAGAACCTAGGGGATAGAAGCAAGTAGAAGAAACAGAGCTGTATAAATAAAGAACAGGGTCAGGGAGCTCAAGGAAAAAAAAAAAAAAAAAAAAAAAAGAGTAGGGAAAGAGAGGGAAGAGAGAAGCCAGAGGAAGAGGAGAGGAAAGTTTTCCAAGTAAACGTATGAAACAGATTAGTGTTTTTTAAGATATTTTATTTCAGAAAATTAATGAAAATATTTGAATACACAACCACCTTCACATGACGTTTAGTGTTAGGTTCTAGAAAAACAAGGCCATCCTTTGGTGTAAGGTCAAGAGCCGAGGCAAGGTCTCTGGAACTAGGCTCTGCAGTTAGGCCACATGCTCCTGGGAATGCCTGGGAAGGTCACTTGTCCATCAGATCTAATGGCTGCCAGAGGGGAGGCAGTGCCTCTTTCCCTGTCTGAAGTTCTGATGCATAGATTCTGGGCTAAGAGCATGGCTGACAGAGGACTGGGATAATATGCAAACAGCCTCCAATACTGAGCTGCTCTGAACCAAGTACACAGACCCCTAAGCTGCCAGACCCTCAGGCAGAGGCAGTGGAGCTATGGCATGTATGCCGAAATGGGTGTGCACTTGAGACAAGGCCTGACAGGTTAGCAGCACGCATACAACAGCAACGATCATATTAATTGTGCAAAAGCACGCCTCATGCCAACTTTCACCTTTCCATCAAAAGCTGTTAGTTCCACTGAAAGCTCTGTTACTGTGCTTCTCTTTTAAGACAAAGGATGTTAAGGCAAGAATAGTTTTTTCTAAGCTAAAACCTTACTACTCAGGTTTATTTGTAGTCCTGGCACTTAGTGATAAGTAAGTTGGGTTTTGCAGTTTGGGAAATAAATGGTTCACCATTACTGCCCTAGGGAAGGTGAACCCATATGAGAACACTGGGATGCTAAATATCATTTTAGGTGTTCCGAATTTGTGGCAGGATTCAAACATCCAGTCAACAAATATTAACCAACTGTTATCACCAGGCACCGTCTGATGGTCTGCACAGAGACCAAACAATCCCCGCTCTTGTGCAGCTCACATCCTCGTCATGGATGAGGGGAAAATCCACTGTCTCTTTGGTGCTGCCTGGAGCGGATTTACAACCTGGACAGCTGCATCGCCAGCACTTTTCTTTCTATGCCTGACCTCACCCTCAACAGTCTGGGGCATAATAAGAACTGAACTCACATTTGCCACACTGAGCTGGTGTTGATATTTGGTGTCACTTTCTGTATTAACTCCTCCTAGACACATCCCCTTGGATTCAGCAACCTGCTGCAGATAGCAATTTCTGTGTCCAGAATGGAGACAGCGCCGTAAGATGCAGTGCTCCTCCTTTGGGGACTAGGATGGTGGGAGAGGCCACAAGGCTGGACGAACAGTTAGAATCCAGCCACACAGAAGGGGGTGGAGGGACACAGGCTTTGGAGCTGGCAAGGCACGGATTTAAACTGATTACTAGCTGTGGGGCTTCAGACAATTGACTTAATCCATAAATGAGTATTTAGTGGTCCCCTCCTTATCTGAAGGGTGGGTGCTTGAAATCTCCTGTGTATCGGACCCCACTTACAGTATGTTTTTCCTTATATACACACAGATACGACTAAGTATAATTTATAAGTCACAGTAAAGGATTGACAGTAACTAATAATAAAATAAAAATGATATACTTATTTAAACTTATACATTATTTACTTCTGGAATTTGCCATTTAATATTTTTGGACTGCAGCTGATTGCAGCTGACTGAAATTACAGAAAGAGCAATCGTGGAAGAGGGGGTAATGTAATAATATCCACCTGTGTGATTGTAGAGAGGTTCAGAGGAATATAAACACTACTTGGCAGTGCACTAGGAACCTGATAAAAATGTCGGTTCTCTTCTGTGTTGTCTACTGTCTCCCTTCCAGTTCCATTCTAAAAATAGCCAGAGAAAGCTTTGCAGAAGGACTGATACTCATATTTGGCCTTGGAAAGAGTCTTGCCAGGATCAAGCAAAGAAAATCAAAATTTTAAAAGATTTTAAAGGGTATTTAGAAATAGTTACATTAACAACAAGAGGTGAAACAATATAAACTGTGAACTTTAGTTGATAATGAGGTGTTGATATTGGCTTGTTAACTGTAACAAATGTACTACACTAGTGAAATATTAATAGTAGAAAACCAGAAGGAGGGGCAGAGAGGAGAGAACATATGGGAGTTCCCTATGCTAACAACTTAATTTTTCTAGAAATCTAAAATTATTCTTAAAAACGAAGATGTCCTATTAATTGAAAAGAAGTGTTGGTACTGTTTAGGGACAGGCAGGAGCCCTGAATGACAGGCACGCAGGCTGGGGGTGCACAGAACGTTGGGGTCAGACTGAGAAAGCTCTGGACAGTAACCTGATGGTAGGTCTTACCTACTGACAGCAGAGACCAGGTCAGAGGCACACTTCAGTGGCAGGGTGGTGATATGGAGCGAAAAGCCAGGGCAGAGGGTAGTCCGCAGTGGAGAGGAGGCCTGGGACCACAGCAGGCATCTAGACAGGCAGCGGGAGGTGCAGAAGCATGGGCTCAAGGTCAACCAACATCAAGGCCAACAGCCTGTGGCCAAGAGGGGTTTGTTTGGGCTTATACAGTATTTTCAAACAAACATTTCTGAATTGAGAGCTATCATTTCAAAATCTTCCTGATATCTAACTTCTTCTGAAAAGTCGGGGGATTCAGCCATTGTGGGCACAACTTCCTGTGGGGCAACAGTTACCTGGCTGTCCTGAGAGCACAGACCACTCTGGTCCACCACGGTCCCTGCTCCTGCCCGTGATGCTAGTCATGAAGGCAGAGTGCCAAAGCCACTCACCACTGCTCCATATGCTTGCACACTTTCTCTTTTAAACTTGGCAAATCAAGAGGAAAATGAAGTATTTACTAAATCCAAATCTTTATTATAAGTTTGAAAGCAAAGGATGGACAGGGAGGACCATGATCTCCCAGGAAGCCATGCCTGACCCACCAGGACCCCTCTTCCCTCCCCCATCTGCACTCTGGTAGCAGGGGAACCCAGGAAAGGACGCATTTGTGAGATGATAGGGCGCTGTAGGGATGAGGCCTGCAGACTGCTGTAGACAGGGAGGTAGGTATCAGGAGATTCTTTTTGTGTGTGGCGCTGAGGATGGAATGCAGATCCTTGCATGCACTAGGTGAGCTCTCTACCATGGGCCACACCCAAGGCCCAGGAAAGACTCTTACTTGGGACAACTAGTGAAGGTGCGAGAGGAGAGCACCTTTCAAGATCAGGACCATCAGAGAAAGTGGCAGGTGTGAGAATGAGTTTGGGAATATCCAGGCCTCAGTTGCTCTGGTTAGAATAATTAATCACACAACACAGGAATTCTTTTGTGATGAAAGGAGCTCTATTAATAATCACACTGGGACAGAGAGTGCAGACAGACACCCCTAGCGAATGCCAGCCCTGTGAAGAAGGGTCAGAGGTGGATTTAGAGGTGTCAGCACAAGGAAACAGAAGAAAGCTTTGTTGCTTTCAAATAGTTCTCAGTCAGAAGGGGCTGAAAGCACATGTAAACTGGCCAAGGGCAGAGCAGCAGCCTCCACATGACCACCACAGTTCTGCCTTGGGGAGAGAGTCACCAAACAGCTGGGAGGAGTGGGGGTGTATTGTGGCAGGCCTGGGAGTTCCTGGCTGGATTTCTGACCCTTGAAACCCCAGCAAGCCTCAGTGGAACTCCAAGCAGTTCTGTGTCTCCACCAAACCTCACTTGGAACACAAGAAAGGTCAGGGGAACCCCAAACATCCATACAAAGCCTGGGGTCCTTTTGGGCAGCTCCAAATCTTAAAAGAACTCCACAGAACAAACATACTGCTCTTTTGGGGCCTAAAAAGAGTCATGAGGCAGTTCCCCTAAAAAAAACCTCACACTGCACTAGTAAAATATGTCTGGTTTATGCTGCTGGACTAAAATAGTGACTTGTGTTAGACAAGATCCAGATGATATATGGTTGTTTGGGAATGCTGGGCTGAGACGGGTTTTCCTCCTCACCAAGCATGGCTTCCAGGCAATTTTCCCCTTATAAAATCAACAGCAGCTGAACTGCAGAAACCAGCAGGATCCAGCAATAACAGGACCATGAAAAAGGCCAACTCCAGTAAGAAGAAAATTGGTTCCTTCAAGGGTCAGATAGAAAGTGGGTGAATATACTGGACCATTAGCAGTCCCAAATTCTGAAGATCAACAAATCTACCCACTTTTGTAACTATATTTTCTTAAAAGTAAATCTGATCTATTTCCTTATGAGGCAGGCATACTGTGGGCAAACACGTCTGACCCAATCCCATTCAGCCAAGTAGAAAATTTTCTGGACAACGGGGTGGGGGGGGGGCGGGGGCGCGGGAATCAACATATGTTATGTGCAGGTACAAATTACCAGTGAAGAAAGTGAATTCCTAAAATGTACCAATCAACTCAATTTATTAAAAATCTCAGTATCTTCCTTTGACCTTGTCTTCTCCCCATGTTGCTCCAACCCCACCCTCCCCGCTAAGTCAGAACTGCATTTTTCCAATCTCAGTGTTTACACAAGATTTTACTTCGGCTGGTAAAACATCTGTATTTTTTCAGGGACTTAAATAAATGATCTATGCCGGGAATGTACAGTATAGAGTGATGTCAGGCCCCATTTTTTTCTTGACTCACTGGGCAGAACAGGCAAACATTGTTTCAGCCTGTAGTTGAGAATGTGAATATTTATCCTGTCGACTTAATTCATACAAACAGAACTAAAGGCACGAAGGAGGCACAAGTATTTTATGGCTTTAAGTCAAACTGGGAAGTGGGGGGTGCGGTAAGGAGGGAATGGCTGAGGGAGGAATCTAAACTTTCTAATTCACAGAAACACGCTTAATCATGTAGCTACTGGAAATGGATGAAGCAAAAATTATTGAAAAGTCAGATTAGGTTTGTATGTGTGTGGGGGATGGGAAAGCAAAAGAAAAAATTTCTCTAACTTATATGTCATCTCTCATCATTACAACAGATTCTGAATTGTTTTCTGTTTTGGGTGTATTAATCCGAACTCCAAATAGAAGGGGTTTCTTAGGACCACCGTTCTCGCTGCTTATTTGCTCATGCTAGGCATATACATAGAGAGCTCAAAGTCTTGTTTCCTGTTACCAATCCAACTGTTACCAGCCTTGGAGCGCCGAAGGGGGTTAGAGGCAGGACTCTAAGGAACTCGAGCTCCTTAGGTTGGTCAATCCCTAAGAGGACTTCGTGGGTATGTGGCTACTACCTAGACTTTATGTGAGAGTAGGTCAGAAGGAATTTCAAGTGGTTGCTCCCTCTGAGAACTTGTCTTTAGAAGGATTCTGATAAGTTCTCAAAAGCTAACAGTTCATTGTAGTTTGTGTCATGAGGAAGATGCTAATTACAATGTGTAATTAGTCCCCACCTGACCTGGCTTGGGGAAGAGAATCACAGGGAACAGGCTGTTAATATCTTTGAGGACTAAAATGTACACAAACATCAGGTCTGTGGGAATTCACTTTATTTCAAATCTGTGTCCTTTCTAGAATACTCCCATGTCCTTTTCAGGAGTCAAAGTGCCTTGTACCTAGATGATGAAAACAACTTGACTGGCAGGTCTCTTTGCAGCATTTATTTCACACATGGCTGCCAGAAGTTCCAAAGCCAAGCTCTAAGGAATCACTCCCAGGTTGAGTATCAGTCAACTACTTCCAACCTCCTTAAAGACTGACAGGCACCAAGGGCTGGGGAGTTAGCTCAATGGTTCCGGCGCCTGTCTTGCAAGTGCAAGGGCCCGGTTCGATTCCTCGGTTAACCACATACCATACTGGGCGTGGAGACTCACCCCCAGCAGCAACCAGTACCACATATCACAGTGCCGGGCATGGTGGCTCACGCCTGTAATCCCAGCACTCGGGAGGCAGAGGCAGGAGGATTGCTGTGATGTGAGTTTGAGGCTTAGCTCAGGGCCAGCCTGAAACACAAAGTGAGACCCTGTCTCAAAAAACCTAAAATAAAAAAATAAAAAATAAAAAAAAAAAAGACTGATAGGCACCAAAAGCCTCCACCTACCTAGATTTACTTACTATTTCTTCCACTTCATAAATCTACTCTATGGTTACAGAGATAATTTTCCCTACCTGAAAACTTACAAATGCTTTTCTAACCAGAATACTCTTTCCATTTCTCTTTCTACCATTTTCATGTTGGTCCAGTGAAATTCCACTGATCCTAAAAGATGAACTAAACAAAATTTCCCCTATAAAGCATCCCTCCCCAACGCCTCCTCAGTGCTCCATCAGCTAGTTTAGCTGAATTTTAAAAAAAGTTTTAACTCTGTCACTGTGGTTATCAATTTACAGTCTCTTTCCCTAGAGTATAGCTTTTTGAAGGAAAGGATTGTGTTCTGCTCACAGCCCCTGGAGCCTCAAGACCTGGAGTTTTGTCTGAAAGGGAGAGGACTCAATAAATAGATGGGCTTACTGATTCGGAATTCTACCACACTCCCTTTAGCAGTGTGGCAAGAGCAGACTAAAAGCCATCTCTCTAGGCTCTCCACACAATGGAATTGGAGGAAACAAGTGTTGAGAAGAGTGCACACATTTGTGCTCCAGATTTTACAATGCAATTAGGAAGGAACCTGTCACCCACAAGCGGCATCTCCAGCCCTAAGGGCAAGGTTTAGTAAGTGATGTCAAAGAAGTCAACCTTAGCCAATCATATGAGAAAGGCTTTTAAAAATTTAGAGCTTGGGGGCTGGGGAGTTAGCTCAGTGGTTCCGGCGCCTGTCTTGCAAGCGCTAGGACCCAGGTTCGATTCCCCGGTAACCACATACCTATACTGGGTGTGGAGACTCACGCCCAGCAGCAACCAGTACCGCATACCACAGTGCCAGGCGTGGTGGCTCATGCCTGTAATCCCAGCACTCGGGAAGCAGAGGCAGGAGGATTGCTATGATGTGAGTCTGAGGCTGAGCTCAGGGCCAGCCTGAACCACAAAAGTGAGACCCTGTCTCAAAAAAACCTAAAAAAAAAAATTTAGAGCTTACTAAATACTGACATCGTATCTGTTCTAACTAAAGAGTTCTTTCACTTCTGAGAAGCTGTGTGTACATTTGTTTTAATTACACATTATTAATTTCATAGGGGAACCGTTATTATAAAAGATAAAATATACTGAAAAAATATACTGAAAACAGTATATTTGCATGTTTAACTACTGAGAACTCTTAAAGATAGTAGAGTAAGTTCCATTCTAAGAGAATGTTCACAAGTTGACTTTGTTTATAATCTGACAGTGAGTCTTACACAGTACACTCATGGAAGTCCTCAACCCAAGTGTCTATAAGTTGAGGACTTCCATAATGAGAGCAAGTGTAAGTCTTTGACGTAGTAAAACTTATTAATGAAAAACATAATTTGCTAAGTGAAGACATAGTTAATTTTAAAGCAGGGGGGAACTCGGTAATGGTATAAATGAAATGAACTTAGTCAAGAACTACTCATAGTTGAATTCAAGTGATGGAGACACAAAGATTCATTATATTATTTGTGTATATTTAAAATTTTCTACAACATAAAGTTTTTAGAGGTTAAAAGGGAAAGAGAGAATAGCCAGATGTATAGGACACAAAGATTAAATCAGTAAAGGGAAAGTGATCTACTTCAGGAAGTAAGATAGGTCATAAACAGCTGAAGCTCAAGATATATAAAAAGAAAGTGTTATGGTAAAGAGAAAAAATGCAAGGTCCAAATATATATTTGCTGAAAATTTTTGCACATGAAAATTGAATAATTTTTGCATCGAGACAGTAAAGACTGACTGATTTAATCACTAAGTAGTATTAAAGCAATCAACTACTCCTATCAATACATACTGTGTTTGAATTCAATTATGAGCCATTCTTGACTAAGTTTATTTCATTTACACCATTACCAAGTTCCTCCCTGCTTTAAAATTAACTATGTCTTCACTTAGCAAATTATGTTTTTCATTAATGTTTTACTACATCAAAGATTTTCACACTTGATCTCATTATGGAAGCCCTCAACTTATGGACACTTGGGTTGTTCTCATCCAGTTTGATTTGTGACCAGAATTGTGGAAAGAATTAAGTGCGTAAACTAAGGTACTTCTGTAGTAGGACCTAAAGTCTTGCACTGAGATAAATTCTAGGTGGAAGACAGAACTCCAGTGGAAAAAAGAAACTATAAAAACCACTATCTTCCAAAAAATACAAACATTTAAAAGCCAAAGCAAAACTAGGATAACATTTTGCTATTTGTGACTCCCTCTGTCAAGAGCAAAATTCAAGCCAGGTGTGGTGGTGCAGGTCTGTAATCCAGTAGTCAGAAGGCTGAGGCAAGAGGATTGCTGAATTTGAGCTCAACCTGGGCTACAGTGAGTTCCAGGCCACCCTAAAATACATAGTGAGATCCTGTCTTAAAACAAAACAAAACACCAATTCAAATAATGGTATTAAGTATAGCAGAGATTCTCAGACTTTCTCAGTACATAGCACCCGTACTACTTCAATCATGTTTTCGTGATACCTCCTAGAGCAAAGGAAACACCTAATAGTTCCATTTATTAAGTAGGTAGGTCCAAACCAGCCAATAAGTATTTGTACCCCAAAAACCTAGTGGCTGTCAGTTGAAGGAATTTGTGTATATTATTTTATTTTTAAATAACTACAATACTTAATAGCCTTGAAATCCTAGATTCTACTGCTATTATGCCTGCTCCATGTGAGTATTTCATGGCACTTGCTTTTCATCACAGCAACTACCACATATTCAGTTTTGCAAAGATAACACAGTAGTAATTTCAAAAGAAATGTAGTTTGAGCTAATGTTAATAACTGTTAAGTTACTTTGAGCTAGAAGTTCACATAATGTCTGACAGATGGCAAGCATCATTGTGCTTCTCCCCCAAATTTAAAGTATCTTTTGCCTTGGCACACACTTTGGGAATTGCAAATATTTAGCAAAGAATATAAACAAACAATTCACAGATGAAATACAAAGAGCCAATGAACATATGAGGAAATATTTAATTTCACTATTGTTTAAAGTAGTGCAATAAAACAATTCTTTTTTTTTAAACCATGAATTTGGCACAGAATCTTTTTTTAAAGGATAAGACCCAATTAAAAATTGGGTAAGAAAATAAACACATTCATTCATCACTGGTGGGAATATAAATCTTTTTGCAGGGTACCCAGCAGAGCCACATTATTGCATATACAATGCAGTCTACACAACTCCTGCCCCAGGGGGCAGAGCAACACAACAAACTGCAGGTCTGCAGCAAACAGCTCGCCATGGAAGATGTCTGCCTTCTCATTATTTCCTGAAGCACTTTGGGAGTTTATTTTGCAGACATACTTCCACATGTTGTCAAACACAGACATTCAAGATCATCTTCAGCAGCACTGACTGTAGTAGGAAAGTTTAGAAAAGACCAACATATTGCTTCTTGGCCTTTTGGCTAAGATCAAGTGTAGAAATGATCAACACAGAATGAGACAAAGATTATAGGATATGCCTACCAATATCCTGTTACACACAGCCAAAACTGTACAGGGATTAAAATAAATGTTGTAACCAGGTACAGTGGTGCATGCCTACAATCCCAGTACTTGGGAGGCTGAGGCAGGAGGATTGTTGGGAATTTGAGGTCAGCCTATGGTACATACTGAGTTCAAGGCCAGTCTGAACTACACAGGGAGACCTTGTATCAAAAAGACAAATCAATTAATAATAATAATAATAATAATAATAATAATAATAATAATAATAATAATGTTGTAGCAAGGTATGGTGGCACATGCCTGCAATCCCAACATTCTGGGAGGCTGAGGCAGGAGAACTGGAAGTTCAAGCTTGGCCTGGATAATTTCGCAAAATAAAAAGTAAAATAGGACAAAGTAAAAGGAAACCAACACAATGAAGAGATAATATACAGAATGGGAAACAATTTTTGCCAACTATTCCTCAGACAAAGGGCTAATATCTAAAATACATAAATAATCTAAAAGATTAAACATTCTCCAAATAAAAGACTCAGTCAAGAAATGGGCTCAAGTGGGTATCACACCTACCCTGGAAGCACAAGGGACTGAGTTTGATCCTCAGTACCGCAAAACAAACAAACAAACAAATCAACCAACCGACTAACCAACCCACCCCACAAAAAATGGGCAACTGAAACAAACACAGACATTTTTCTAAAGAAGTGCAGATGGCCAATAAATGCATGAAAAAAATGTTCAACATTGGTGGCCAGCAGAGAAATGCAAATTAAAACGCTAATGAAATTTCATCTCAGTCTAGAAAGACTGGCCATCATCAAGAAATCAAACAACAAATGCTGGAGAGGCTGTAGGGAAGAAGGAACTCTTATACACTGTTAATGGGTTACAAATTGCTTCAACCACTATGGAAATTGGTGGGAAGATTCCTCAAAAAACTAGAAGTTTCATTTGATCCAAGAATTATTCTAAATATCTCTCTAAAAGATCTGAAGAAATTTTACAGAGATACATGCATATTATTATTTATAATAACTAAATCCTGGAAGCAGTCTATCAATCCATCAACAGATAAGTGGATAAAGAAAATGTAGTATTTATACAAAATGGAGTACTACTTGTTAAGAATAAACTTGAGTCATTTGCAAGAAAGCAGATAGACCTTGGGACCATATGTTAAATGAAATAAAATCAGACACATTGGCTTAAACATCACATGGTTTCTCTTATATGAGAAATACAAAACATAAATGAAGAGCAAAATAAAAGATGGTAGAAAGTATGGAGACAGATTCTGTTTAAATGGGAAAGTGATCAAGAGATGAAGGGGTGAGGGGAAGAGAAGGGAATGTATATAAAAAAAGGAATTAATGTTTCTTATACACCTGTACCAACTTCCCACGAGGAATGTAATAATTATGCAATGTAAACATGTACTAATAAAGAAAAAAAACTGAAAAAGAAAAGCTTGAAAGGACAAAAGAATTAAAAAGGACAGGAGGGGGAGATCTAGGATACAGCTCAATGTGAAAGCCCTGGGTTCAATTCCTATTACTGAAAAAAAATATATAAAAAGAATATTGCACATTTCTATGAACTAACCTAGAAATATCTCTAAGTCATACTATTAATTAAAAATGGAAGCTGCAAAGATACTATATTCTGATTATCAGTGCCAAATTATTAACGTTTAGAAAGTTTTCCAGTAAAAATTGTAACTTTAAATAATCTTTTTGGAAATAATTATACTCATTTTATTTTTAAAAATAGATGTAAATTATGTGAACTTCTACCTCATCCCCAGTAGTGACACTCATGTAACTATATTCCTACATTATAACCAGAAAACTGACATGGTTAACGATTACTGTTGACAAGACAACATATGTTACTCTATTGTCCTCTGTATCACACATGGTGGGGGCAACTTCAGCCCATGTATGGATGGATGTGTGTCAACACGACCACAATTAAGATACAGTATGGACCTATTACCACAAGGAAGAGGATATATACTACTTTTGGAATCAGAAACAATAAAAGCAAAGGTACACTCTTTTTATTGTGCATTTTCAATGTCATCATACTCAAAATTAAAATCCACACACTAATTACTGGGACAGGTGGCTACATGGCATTTTTCTAGCAGGAGACAAAAATCAAAGAAATAAAACTGTTTAAAGTGTCAGTACAGGGAAAACCTTGTAACATTTCCACGCTCCTCCAGTTTCCTCCTAGGAGTTCTGTGTCCAGCAAGTCAGAAAGAGCAGGAGAAAGGGGAAGCCCGCTAAGGGGAGAGCAGGCTGACTAAGGGACATAGTGAGCAGCATTTCTGAGAGCTGCAGTGAGATCTCCAATGCTGTCTTTTCAGCAAACGAGGCCAAAAGAAAGTAGGAAAGTTACTGCATTAATATGAACTTTGCAGATTTTTAAAAAGTTATCAGCTTTGCCTCATAAAGAGTATGAGTCACAAAAATCAGTTTGGCATTTGGCATCAGGTCTTCAGGCTGTAATGCACATTATCTGAGCTGCCAGGGAGGGAGCTTGGGGCAGATGAACCTGGGAACTCACTTAACAGCCTGCACACCTGGACGTGGGATGGACAAGCCTCAGGAGCCTGATGGATTCCTGTGTACTGTCACACACAGACTTCTCTTTTTGTAAAACAAAAACGGATTTTTTTTTTTTTACTCTTTTAGATGCAGCTTATTTCAAAGGTCATTAAAGTAAACAAAAGGAAGACTGTGAATCTTTAAAAGTCAAAAAGTGACAACTGTTTATAAAGTGACTGTTTATATTTTCACATGGGAGAAGGAAAAAAAATGATCCTGCTCAGCCATAGGAATAAAGACTTCGGCAGTGGCCCCTCCTCTCTTCCCCCAGTTTGTTTGCTCATTTGCCACTCAACACCTCCAGAAGCGAGGACCAGGAACATCTGTTGCATGCATCTGATGCAACTGGAATTATAAAAGTCTGCTGGCTGGCTGAGCTTGTGGAACGAATGATTCAGGCAGTGTTTCAGGAGACAAGGCCTCTACAGCCTTTTATTGATAACCATGGGTCCCACAATCTCACTGAGTGTGTAGTATCCAAGGTCATACAGATGGATTGCAGTGAGGTCTCCCCAAAATCTGAACCCAGTTTCCTAAAAGAACACCTTTTTTCAAATGTGATTCTGTGAGCTCTAACCAAAGCAGCAGCCAGGAAATGAATGTCTGCATCCTGATTCCTGAGAGTGACAGAGAGTCTGTGACTCCTGGGTTTTCTTGGCAAAGTGGCAATAAACTATCATCATGCATGAGCTTCTAACTGGGCTTTATCTGGTGGCAGCCATATTCCATGGAAAGGACATCTACATGGCATTTAAATAATCACCTAAATGGTATCTTATACATAATGAATCAAAGTGCAGTTCTCAGTCTGTTACAAAGATCCTTTCTACTCATCTATTAAGGCTCAGCTCCTGAGAGGTTCTCCTCGGCAGTCCCAGGTCACCGCTCTTTCCATCCTCTCATTCTGCAGTATTTATTATGTGAACCACTCATTAGCACCTAAGAAATGCTGCACTGATTGCTATTTATCTTTTTTATGTAAACCACGCCATTTTATCTCCCACAGATCCTCACAGGAGTGCAAAAGTTTGTTGGTTTGCTTTTAAATTTAAGGCATTACCACACAGGCTGAGATAAACAGTGCTTGCAAAGCAATAGTTAACTCAATAGTGAAAGTAATTAGGAAGACTACTGGCAAATGACTTGGTGGACAAGCTAAGATGACCAAGTACAAGTCTATGATTGAATTATGTCTGTGCGACAGGCTCTGAGCCTATATTACTCCTACTCTACTGACAGATCACATTATTTACACTAATTCATCATCCCTCCAACTCATTTTGGGAAACACATAACTTTCCCTCTAGATCTACTTCAGCTCAAACAAAGACACTTCTATGAAGCCATTCTCCTAGGACAGTGGTGGTGAACCTGTGGGATGTCTAATGAAGTGGGTACAAAGACCCTCTGTCACCACACAAGCCAAGTCACCCTGCAGCTGACCATCAGATAACAGCTTTTTTTTTTCTTTCTATAAAACCTTAGTATTCAAGTTTTATTGTAGCATTGGCAGTTTGCAATAAATAAATGGGTTTGGACCTTGTTTGGGCTCTTGTCCCCTAAAAAGCTTGCCATCACTGTCCTAGGAGGTAAGTTACTTGCTGAATGAACAGCTGAAAGAAACAATGATTCCGAGTCACTACCCAGTGACCAAGTCATAAACCGTTTTGGCCCTTCCTCTCTCACTGAATGCCACGAGGACCAGGTTTTGGCAAATTCTGAGTTGTGAAGGATTTTCCCTGTAATCAGGTTCCTGACTACAGGAGGGTAAGAGGACATCTCTTGGTTTCCACTAGACTCAAATCAATAAACCTTAGACGAATCGGTCTAGGTTCAGAGTTCCTTTTCACGTGGAGGAAGGGACAATGCTGCCAGTCCTTAGTAGGTAGAGCCAGCTAAATTCTACAAAGCCATGCAACTTTCACAACAAAGAATTACCCAGTACTAAATGGAGCTAAGAAGCTGTGATCATGGAGCTAAGAAGCTGTGGAGGCTAGGCTGGAGACCTTAGCAATTACTTAATGTCTCTAAGCCTTAATTTCCTCATTTACAACATGGAGTTAAAATAACTCATTTAATGAAGGACTGTGAAATCTAAAACAATAAATACAGTGGGCCCTTGACTTATGAATGTGATCTATTCCCCAGGGCTGGCTGTAACTCAAGTTGGTTGCAAGACAATAGAGCTGAGATCTGGATGTTTTACCTGGGTACACATTATAGATTACAAGAGGCAGATGAATATTGCATTAACTGAACTAACCCAAGTTGTTCATCTGTCAGGCTGGTCATAACTCGAGGGTCCACTGTGCTATGAAAAATGATTTGCAATTACTCTTTAACAAGTCTCATCCTTCTTAAGGATGAGATACCCCATGTGTGGTTTAATTTAATTTGGTTTAGGGCATCTTGGTGTCAGTATAGAAAACAGCCTTCCCTGAGCCTTCTCCAGTTGTCACCTGGGTCTGCACTGCGGCCTGCTCATCTTTGGCTGGGTTTGTTGTCTCAGCAGGTGTTTGTTCTTGGCCACTGGACCTTGGCCCTCTGCTGTGCTGTTCCTTAGCAGAGTCTTTGATGATTTTCCCAGAAACAGAGCTTTCTGACTGATCATTTTACCTCAGCTCATAACAGTGACAAGTGTGCAGCAGGGTGAATAATGAGTATCCCTCAGGGGCTGTAAGAAGTCTAGTCTTTGTTAGCAAGTTTGCTCTCTTTGTCATAAACCACATTTTATGCATCTGTGATTTACATCCAAGAGTAAACTCTGGCACTGGGGGTCTCAGAAGAATAATTTGGTGACCTCTGAAGGTATTAGCTCCATTAGTTATGACCCTCCAGAGGTTTATCCCTTATACTCTTTACTACTGACCATGCTCAATAAACCCACATATTCAGAGGAACAGTTCTGAGCTCCTTGTACTGTCTCAGAGAGGTAAACTCTAAAATAAGCAAAACGGGCCAGGGATGTAGCTCAGTGGCACTGTGCCTGCCTGGCAAACACAAGGTCCTGAGTTAGAACCCAGATATCAGGAAAAAAAAAGCAAAGTAAGCAGAGCCTTATTTTCCCAAGTATTTCCCAAACGACCCATATCAAGGAACACTTTAACAAATACTTTAGCTTTTACTTATACCATTTTCCTGGGTGAAAGTGGTCATTTTGTCTCATTTTATTCAGAGAAGCAAAGTGTCTTCCCTATACATAGTAGTCTCACAAAATGGCTACCTGTATATGTATATGAGTATCTGTGATCTTACAGTATAGTCTTATTTTTAAGGTGCACAGTATGTGTGAATGTATCATGTCTCCGTAAGAGGAAGAACCCTAGTTATCGTGAAAAAATTGTTTACTGAAGGGGCAGGAGAGAAACAGGGAGATTTCTAAGCTGATTCAGAGGGATGCCTTCAATTTTGGCAATCAACAAGTCACTTGATCAATGGAAGAACAAATGGAAAAGATTGAGCTCAGCTAAGCACTATGAGGAAGTGAGCAAGGTACTTACCAAAAAGGGAAACTTGTTCTGTAAGTTGGTGAATGAAACACATTTCCCTTTGTAGAAGTAACATACAGTCTCCAAGGACAAAACAATAACCTTTCCTGGGAAGATTCACTTTCTTAACAGTTCAGTAAACTTTTCAAGCAATGTGAAAAGGGTGAAGGGAGAGCAGAGCTTTAAAAACTGACTTCTCCTAACTCAGTTACATATCTTTAAAGTAGGTTTTCTGATCTCAACCCTACTGACATTTGGGGCTAGATAATTCTCTGCTATGGGCCTGTCCTGTATTTTATGGGATGTTTCCCAGTCTCTGGCCTCTCTCTTCACTTACTACGTGTTAATATACACCACCAGCTGTGACAACTGATAATATTTCCAGACAATGTCTATCTCCCTAAGTGGAGCCTTGCTGCATGAGGTATTCCAGACTATATACATATTTTACCTTCTTTAGGAAGAGGAACTCAGGATAGCGTATGTTCTTATAAAGCTCTTGACACACTCATTCAGTCTTTCATATACCTTCTAAGCAGAATGAACAGCAAACACTTTGTATGTATGATAATTAACTTTCTATGGACTTGAAAGATACATGAATCTGCTAGCACTGAAAAAGGGAGTGGAAAAGAAGGGGCAAAAAAAAGAACTTATAGGGCCAGGGATTTAACTCAGTGGTTCTGGTGCCTGTCTTGCAAGTGCAAGGACCCAGGTTCGATCCCCTGATACAAAACTGGGTGTGGAGACTCATGCCCATCAGCAATCAGTACCACATACTACAGTGCTGGGCGTGGTGGCTCATGCCTGTAATTCCCGCACTCAGGAGGCAGAGGCAGGAGGATTGCTGTGATGTGAGTTTGAGGATGAGCTCAGGGCCAGCCTGAACCACAAAGCGAGACCCTGTCTCAAAAAAAAAAAAAAAAAAAAAACTTAAATGTACCTGTACTGATTATGTACATGTACCAATTCCCCACTATGGATGTAATCATTATGTACTGAAAATGTGTACTAATAAAGTTTTCTGGAAAACTATACACAGATGCCCTAGATGTTCAGTTAGTGAGAATTCTAAAGAAGGAAAGGCTCATGGCTTCAAAATGTGGATTAGTAAAAGGTTACAGATAAAAGAGACCAGGGTGTGTCTAGAATTGCTTATGTATAATTTGTAGTTACCCTCTATGACTACCTACCTCTCCAAACTCCAAACACTCCCAGAGTTTCAGAGTTAAGTGAAAGACACAAATTTAACCTTTTAAAAAAATTGAAATCTTTATTGGGGCATTACATATACACATCTTGATTGCACTCAACAATGGGAATTTGTACTAGTATATGACACAACTTAATTCTCATTTTTTCCCATACCCCTAACCCCCACCTCCATATACATAAACTTTGTTTGTTTCCTTTCTTTTTTGTTATAATCTCATTGTTTTTCCCCCTTCACTCCATTTCGCTTTGAGTATTTTCTATTTCACAATATATAATATACATTCTAGAACTCATTTACATCTTCATTTTCTCATACCAGAGAAAAGATACACTATTTATACATCTGTGACCTATTTATTTCACTTATGAGGATGTCCTCAAGGTACATCAATTTAAATATAAATGATTCAAATTTATCATTTTTTATGGCAGAGTAATACTCCATTCTGTAGGAGAACCACAACTTTTTTATCCAGTCTCCAGTTGATGGACATTTTGGTTGTTTCCAAGATTTAGCAATCACAAACTGAGCTGTTATAAACATGGGTGCACATATGTCACTATGATACGAATCTTTTAATTCTTTTGTGTATATACCTAGCAGAGGAACAGCAGGGCCAAATGGCACCTCTAACTGTAGTTTTTTTAGGAATCTCCAAAACGATCTCCACAGGGGTTGTACGAGTCTACACTCCCAACAACAGTGGAGAAGGGTTCCTTCTTCTCCGTAGCCTCGCCAACATTTGTTGCTGGCTAATTCTGAGATAGCAGCCATTCTTTGTGGAGTGAGATGAAATCCTAATGTTGTTTTCATTTGCATCTCTTGAATGACCAGTGATGTTGAACATTTCTTCATATGCTTCTTAGCTGCTTTTATTTCTTCTTCTGAAAAGTGTGTCTGTTCATTTTAGATGCCCATTTTTGAACTGGGTCTTTAAATTTGGGTAGACTGAAGGGGGTGGGTCCCCCTCTTTTTTTGAGACAGGGTCCTGCTTTTGTAGTTCAGGCTGGCCCTGAGCTATGTAGGGCCAGCAATCTTCCTGCCTCTGTCTCCTGAGTGCTGGGATGACAGGCATAAGCCACCATGCTTGGCACTGTGGTGGGTGATACTACTGCTGATGAGTGTGAACCACCATGCCCAGCATTACGGTATGTGGTGACCAGAAATCGAACTCAGGACTTCATATTTGCATGGAAGATGCTGGAATCACTGAAGTAAATCGCTGGCCCAGATTTAACCGTTTTTTAAAATTGTTTTTAAGGTTTTTTTTTTTTTTTTTTTTTGAAACAGGGTCTCGCTTTGTGGTTCAGGCTGGCCCTGAGCTCAGCCTCAAACTCACATCACAGCAATCCTCCTGCCTCTGCTTCTCAAGTGCTGGGATTACAGGCATGAGCCACCACACCCGGCACTGTGGTATGTGGTACTGGTTGCTGCTGAGCGTGAGTGTCCACGCCCAGTATTGTATGTGGTTACCAGGGAATTGAACCTGGGCCCTTGTGCTTGCAAGACAGGTGCCGGAACCACTGAGCTAACTCCCCGGCCCCAGATTTAACCATTTTAAGAGGACTCAAGTATGAAAGTGGAACAGAGACGGGGTGCAGTTTATGCGTGACACTAATTAATTATTATAGGCAAATGAGGTCAAGAAGCAAGTCACCATGGTTCCCAATGAAGTCACCATCTAAGTAAAACACAAAAATTAAGACTCCCTACATCTCTATGGAGAAAAGGATGATAGTCCCACCAAAAATTAAAAGTCAAATTATCATATGATCTAGCAATACTATTGCTGGGTCTATATCCAAAAGAACTGAAAGCAGGGTCTTGAAGAGATGGCTGTACACACATTCTCCAAGCTGCATTATTCACAGCAGAAAGGTAGAAATAAAATGTCCACTGACCGAAGAAAAGAGAAAAAAATGATACATTAAGGAGTATTATTCAGGCTTACAAAGGAAGGAAATTCTAATACATGCTATAATGTAGACAGCAAGAACCTTAAACAAGGTAAAGTAAACTTGGCAAAAAAAGACAAAAACTGTATGATTTCATTTCTCTGACACATTCAAGAACAGTCAAACTCACAGACATGGAAATTAGACTGACAGGTGTCAGGAGCTAACGGGAGAATTAGTGAACTGTTGTTCAATGGGGAAGAGTTTCAGTTTGGCAAAATAAAGTTCTGGAGATGAGCTACACAACAATGTGAATATACTTAACATTACCAAACTGTGTACTTAAAGACGGTTAAAGTGGTAAATTTGATGTGTACATTACCACATTTAAATTTTTAATCTAAAAATATTTACTATCAAGTCAGCAATATTTAATATTGTAATATTATGGTACTATAATGGGGAAATTTTTTGAGTTTTCTGATTACAGAATTCTTTGTCTATTAAAAAGCCTGTGGGTGAACTACATGAGAACTGGGACTGTGAGCCTGTATTAATTAAATGCTCTTAGAACCCCTTTTCAACTTCTTTAAATCCCTTACACAGACGCCCAGCAAGAGGTGCTGGTTACAAGGGCAAAGTCCATTGAGAGAGGCAGGCTACAAGATTGCAGTAACAGAGGGAGGAACGAGTCTCAAGCAGTGTGGAGATCCAGGAATGTCTGAGTGGATGGTTAAGCCCTATCCTGTGGTTTTTCTAAATTCTACTGCTTTTTCAGTCTTTCTACTACTTTGTTGGGGGAAGAACTCATAGACTAAAATCTCAGGAAAAAGATCAGTTAAGAAAAATTATGGGGGGCTGGGATTTAGCTCAGTGGTTCCAGCACCCAAGGGTTTGATCCGTGGTAACCATTTACAAGGCCCAGTGTGGAGACTCACGCCCATCAGCAATCAGAACCACATTCCACAATGCTGGGTCTGGCTCACATCTGTAATCCCAGAACTCTGGAGGCAGAGGCAGGAGGACTGCTATGAGTTCAAGGCTGAGTTCCAGACCAGCCTGAAATACACAGTGAGACCCTGTCTCAAAAAAGTAAAGAAGAAAAAAAGAAAAAAAATTTACAGACTTTTAAAAAGTCCTACCTCGCACTTATGCAGCAGGTGCCAGAACTACTGAGCTAAATTTCTGGCCCAGTCCTACACTTTTAAATGAGAGGTGTGTTGAGATTGCTAAGACCAGCATCACTCTAAAGAGGTACACAGTGCCTCTTTACCAAAACTACCACTTTTATACCATACTTGTGCTCAACCACCAACTTTACTTGCTGAACAGTATCTGCCTTCTCTTTGCCCATAGAAAAATTTAGTCAACATTTTCACCCCTAGCTCCCCATCATTCCCACTTAATGCCATTCTTGCACTAGTCAATAACTATTTTTTCCATTTACTTCTACAATCTGCCTAACAACTGCAACTAAATCCACCACCTCAACTTAACACCAAAGCAGCCTTTTTCTGCTTTGTCCATCCTCCCAATACTCATTCAGCCTAACACCACAGGTCAGAAACCTACTGGAGCCAATGCTCCTGCTCTTTCCTTTAGTTTACTACCTATAGTAAGGATGCCTCTCCTAAGACCTCAGTTAGTTCTGCAGTTAAAGAACTGAAACAAAATCATCTTTCCTCTGTTCCTCAGGGTGAGTAGGTCAGGATCAAGAGTTTGCACATGCTGCTCACCGCCTTGTTCCCTAGAAGAGCCTACTTGTTAATGTTATCTCTTTTGTGTTTCTCACAACTCTTACTTCATGCCCCTTGATCTTGACCACAAAGCACCGTGTGACTAAACCGCTCACTCAGACTTCCTCCCCTCTTGCTCTGGGCAGTCTTGCCAGCTGCCCTTTAAACTTGGCCGAGTCTTCCCTTGCATCTGCCAAGCTAATACCAGGAGCTATTTCCAAAGCTTCCTCCTTACTCACATCTTCCTGCCTCTCTCCACACGAGTGACCAGGAGCACTCTGCCTAGAATGGAACAGATTTAGGGTAGAAAATAAGTGACAAAATGAAGTCTGGAATACTTTCTGTCCACTGAATAGTTTAAGTTTACTAATTCCAAGATTTTCTTATTGTTCTTTGTGGTCCTTTTAGCTTAAAGGCAAATTATCTACTGATATGTACTGTCCTGTACTGTCCATTGTTCAGGGGGTAAATCTTCTGTTCCTTGGATTTAACATAAGAATTATTTTTTCTGACACTGAATTTCTTTCTTCCACATTTAGCATAATGTTTTCCCAAATTTATTAGTAAGATTAATTGCCTAGGTTGGTTGTTAAAAAGACAGATTCTGTCACAATAAAAACAGTCAGGAGACAGGTAATGTATCTTAAACAGTGCCCCAGGCAACTCTTATGTCAGATAAGTCTGGGAAACACTGACAGCCTATCAAATCTTCCAGTTATAGGTCTGAAGACAACTGTCCCAGATGGTCTTAATTAGAATTTATGCCAGTAAGATTTTACCTACTTCAGCCATGGTGAGTACAGACTTACAATTAATTTGGACTTCAAATTAATACTACATGATTGTGTAATCTGATTTTTCTATTTTAGATGTTTTGGTTAGCTCACCTTAGTCATGTTATGAGTCCTAGTGATGAATTTAGTGTTTTATATCCATATAATGTTTAATTAGCACACTAATAAGTATTTAATGTTGGTCAGTAAATGCACTACTCAACATTTTAAAAAAAGAAGGCACGAACTCTAACACTACAACCCACCTCCCTGCCTTGCCGTGCTGGGAATCTAGGCCAGGACCTTTTGGATGGCAGTGTGAGACTCTTAGCCCTCAACTCCCTATATTTAAACCTACTCTAGTATTGCATTTTTCACTACCATCAGCTAATAAGAATAAGAATGAAAGTTAAGGGTTTATGTTCTGGCCTAAAACATGAAAGTGGTAATTACTTAGCAATCTGGCCATATTTCTACACTGTTGTTACATCTGGACAGACTGCCTAGACTTCCTACAATCCTGTCAATTTCTTTCACTCCCCATGGATTGCTATTTGGCCCTGGTTTTCCTTACAGTCATGGTGGGGAGAGTGTAGAATCAATGATTTGCATCATCAGATAGTGTTATAAAAATTCAGGCAGCGGGCTACTTTCGGGAAAGGACACACTGGAACACTTCTCAGATATGGATGGAAGGTTCATGCTCAATACTGTAAATATGTAAGGATAATTATCTGAAATCATACTTATTAAAAACCTGAATACCATTCTTGACTAAGATATAAATGACTTAAGTCGAACAGAAAGAAATGTAGGTCCCTTTCTAAAAGTGAAAGACCACCTTTATATAATATTCTCCTTTCAAATTAAGCAAATTTATTTAAAAAATAAGAAAAAAAATTTTCCCCCCCACCCCATGGTACTAGGAATTGAACTCAGGCCATTATATTTGCCAGGTAGGAGTGGTGTCATTGAGCTAAATTTCCAGGCCAAGAACAAAAATTTTAACAGGATATACCATACTCATGTCTAATATTTCCAATATTACATTTTTCAAAAAGATGAAAATATTCTCTGTGAAATAAAGCTTAAATGTAAATAATGGAGAGGCCAAAGGACGAGATTCATCTCTGAAACTCAGCAGATTGCAAAATCAATGTCCAGACAAGGCTATTTATAAACTACTTCCCACCAACCTCAGCACGATGTCAACTAACAATAACAAGTTAATGTTTTCCAGTAATCTTCACTGTACCATTTAATTGCCAGCACTGAGGCCAAGGTAAACTTGACAGTAACAAAAGAACTAACATCATCATCAAAGAACAGATTAATGAATACTACATTTCTGCTTTGAAGTGAATGCTGGAAAACATATCCATAACATATTCTTTTTCAGCTGCCATACTTTTAATTGTGCCAAATACTCTATATAGTTAGTTACTTGAAGGTAGGCTTAAAAAATATTCTGTTGTAAATTTATCATAAGAATCAGTCCTTGAGGAACTTTTTGAAGAACACCATCTCCATCATATTATAAAGTATATAATTCCCTGAATTATCAAACAGAACTCTTAAATCCTGAGCACAGAGCCTAATGTATTTTTAGCTGGAATACTTAATGTGTGCAATGTGCAGTATACACCTTGATGAGTTTTTATATATACCTAATTACACTTATAATAACATAACAGAAAATAATTTGTTACATATGATTACTTTATCAATTTAGGTTTCAAACACACTGTAACATTATTTTTTTGAATTGGTGGCTAAATAGACTTCCCATAAAGACCTAAAATATTAAGAGTTTAAGTTCTGACTGTTCATAATATGAAAAATAGCAGAGCTTACTTTTTGTAGTTAGGAAATAAATTTGCCTCTTTAAAAAACCCAGGAGGAAACAAAATGCTTTTATAAAAATGGAGAAAGAGAATGAAAAACCAAAATGTGAATCTTCTGCTATCAAGGGGAGAGATTACAGCCTTGATTGTTTTGTGAACTCACCCCTCTGAAAACATCAACTCCTTGGTAAACAAAATAAATGAAACTTTCAGTTTCTCCAACTAACACTGTGTTACTGTCCTTGGACTAAGTTACTTCCATCCGTTTGCCAAACCTCTCCTCACAAGTTGGCCACTCAATCGTGAGAGGGTCTGCTATCATTTTTCTTTTTCTGGTATAGTAAGAAATCACTTGTCATTTTGCAGCTATGTTTATGTGCTAATTTCTCCATTTTTATATACCTGCTTCCCAAGCCAGTGACGATTATAAAACCCAGGCCCAGCAAATACAATTCATACTGGGTTTCTTTCTGATGGTTGATATTACTGGCCTGAAGTGTTGGGTTTCTGTTACCACTTCTCCAAATACATTCTCCCATTGCTTGATTGCTTGTTTTCACTTCCATAGAATATAAACTTTCTTATAGGCCACAGTGATTATGTGTTCAGTTAAACAAATATGTGCCCATCAGTGGCAAATACCTAACAAACAGCAGAACTTCCTGGATACCAACAGGAAAAATAATCTGAATCAGCCTTTCAGAAACAAAAGTAAGTTACTACACAGGGCTCATATATTACTTGAATATGGTCAGTAATGTAAACTAATTCAAATTGAGGACTGGGGCTGTACAGCACATTTTCAACAAGCTCTAGGTCCTGAGTTCTAACCTTGGCACCGAAACAACAATAACATATACACATGAAACAACAATCAAACAAACAAAAAGACCCCAAATGACTGACAAGTGTATAGTTTTTTGTTCTATTTCTGAAGACATTCAGAAAATGTTCATTTGTAATGAACATCAAAGATGAAGGTAAGTTTTTAGGTAGTCCCAGTGCCAGAATTAAAGACAAAACAAAATAGGAAAATACAAATTAATAAGATTTCTTTTTTAACTTAGAAAAATCTTACTCTTTTTGTGAAAGATGTGAAAGCTGATATGGCCATTAATAATGCTTGGAACACTTTAACTGTAAGGTGTAGAGGTACCCAAAGATGCAGTAGATCCAGCTGGATCCTACAATTTAGGTTTCCTTGTTCTGCTCTGTAGCACTCCTGTTTCATGTCACCAAAAAGGAAATGTCATTCTAACAGTATTCCAAAGTGCTAGAGAGTTTGAGCACCAATGTGACAAAAGTAGAGCATTCATCTACTAAGTTTTACCTCATTAGGTTACCCTAGACACACTTATTTTTA
>PVIR01024632.1:0-25724 GCA_004026965.1 Petromus typicus | reverse complement strand
AAGTAAAAAGCCATAGATCCATTCATACTATTTTAACACTTATGAGCAAGCTACGGTTAAAAAAAAACAAAAACAAATATCCTTTTGTATGTAATAAGCAGCTTTCACTTCTACTGTGCTTCTAGAAAGGTTTTGCTTTCATCAATGAAGTTCCCATCACATTTGCAATTGATTTTTCACCAGTTATAATAGATACAAATCACAATGGACTACAAATTAAATTTTCAATAATATTTTTCTTTCTAAATTCAGAAAACTGTTGAGGAATAGTCATGATATGTGTAGATTGGTGGAGACCAAATTACAGGTTCTACAGTCTTGAGTTAGATGTTGACTTGCTTCAGGAAAGGGAAAGTTTCTGAGGAAGGCTAGAGACTTTCTTATTGGGTCGGATATAATCCCCAGAACACCGGAGCTACTGAAGCAAAATCATGTCTGCTGAGCATAGCACAAAGAAAGCAAATGCCCAGATATGAGGGAAGATTTTAACTTGTTTCTTTGGTGATGCTAAACTTGTTCCTCATTCTTATTGCAGTCCCTGTTCCAGCAAAAGTGCACCGGGCTTCCTCCCAGCCCTTCTCACACTTGACTTTCACTCGATTGGAGGCACTGGCTTCTCTGCACCTACACATCTTTCCGGGTCTTTCCTTATCCCTCATACTCTCCTGATTGGGCAACTAGAAGTCTGATTGCTGCTCAGTACAAAACAATATTTCATAATTGATCAAATGAAAATTTCTTTTAAAAATCATCCAGTCTTAGAGCTGAAGAGAACTTTGGCAACACTTTGTCTATCTGCTAGGACGCAGAGCCAAGACAAGCTCCCAGCACTGTTGGTTCTTATTTTAGTATTTTCCATATTGCCTAACATGACATCAGCATGTGCCTAGGAATTTCCTTGCAGAATCAAAGTCTCGCACAAATCTAAACTGATGCAACTGGCTACAATAATTATTTTACATTTCTAATTAATGACATGACTTCTAAAATGTCACTATTCCAAATTTCTTACCAAATCCAAGTCAGTCTTTAAGCTTACATATTTTTAAATTGAAAACTTTATTGGTACACTACATATACACATCATAATTGCGCTCCACAATGGGTATTTGCACCAGTATAAGACACAACTTAATTCTCATTTTTTCCCATAGCCCTACCCACCCTACCATCCCCCTATACACATAAAATTTGTTTCCTTACTTTTTTGTTATAATCTCATTATTTCTCCCCCTTCACCCTATTACACTTTGAGTATTTTCTATTTCACAATATATAACATACAATTCTAGGACTCATTTACATCTTTATTTTCTCACACCAGAGAAAAGACGTGATATGTACCTATCTGTGACCTATTTATTTCACTTATGAGGATATCCTGCAGGTATGTCCATTTAAGTAGAAATGATTCAAACTTATCATTTTTTATGGCAGAGTAGTACTCCATTCTGTAGAAGAACCACAGCTTTTTTATCCAGTCTCCAGTTGATGGACACTTGGGTTGTTTCCAAGATGTAGCAATCACAAACTGAGCTGCTATAAACATGGGTGCACATATGACATCGTGGTATGAGTCTTAATTCTTTTGTGTATATGTTTTAGTTTTTTAGGCTTTTGGTTTTTAAATGTGTTATAACTATAAATTCTCAATGTATAGCTTTCATAATAAGCTATTTCATAAAGTCACCTTTATATAAATTGCGAAGTATTGCACAGACTGTGCTACTGTTGTTACTGTTTTCTATTTGTGGTGATTGAAAATCCTTAGTTATAGAAATTTCAGTTCACCAGTCACTATAGTTGGCTAAATGAGAAAACAGGATAGAAGACTGAATCATAATTTTATTCATATGAAATGACAATGTTTTTTTAAACAAGAGTGGCATAAACATTTAGTGTGTGTGTGTGTGTGTGTGTGTGTGTGTGTGTGTGTGTGTTTCTACAATGTTCAACATCTCTGGTCATTATAGAAATGCTAATTAACACTGAAACTTCATCTTACTCTAGAAAAAATAATTATTATTGAGAAATCATATAATAATAAATACTGGCAAGGATACAAGGAAAAATGAAGACTTTAAATTTTAGCTGGGGATGTGAACTAGTACATCCATTATGGAAATCAGTATGGAGATTCCTCAAAAAAATAAAAATATAAATTTTATTCAACTGAGCTCTTCTTTAAGTATTTTCCCCAAAGATTTGAAGACATCATATTATAGTGCCACTTTCATAATCACATGCAGCAAATTCATAATCAATACACTTTGCAACAGGCCTGTACGTACACTGACAGATAAATGGATAAATAAAATTTAATATTTATACACAATGGAGTACTAATCTGCCATGAAATAAACTTCAGTCATTTGAGAATATAATATTAAATTAAATAAATTAGACATATAATCCTAAATAGCACATGGTTTTTATGACATAAAAACCCAAAATATAAAGAAGAAAATAAAAGATAGTAGAAAATAAGATGATAGGTCTTTTGCACAGGGGAAAGGAACCAAGAGGTAGAGAGAGAGGCAGAAAAAGAGAGGATGGTGATGGAAATAAATTAAGATGCATATGTACATGTGCCAGCTCCTCAGGACAAATGTAATCACTACATACTGCAAACATGTACTAACACAGCTAAAACTTGAAACAACAACAACAACAAAAATTGAATGATATTGGTCCAAAATTTACACTGCTAATAGAGTGGCAATCAGTATATTTTTTCCAGATATTTTTTGTTTGATGACACTGACTTTTTTCATTAGTAAAGAGTACCCAGGAGGGTGCCCCAGTGCTTGGCAACATTTAAAATGGTACCAATAAGCAACAGATACTTCTGTCAATCTTTAGAAGGAATAATTTAATTAAAATAAATTTCCTCCTGTAAATCGCATTTTGTATGTCAGTAGTATTTTCATTTGCCAAGATTTTTAAACCAAGTTAGACAGATGGTAGTCTCTCCAAAAGATAAGGCAAAAAGCCAAAACTAAAAATGCCAATATCAAATGCTTGCATTAGAAATAGGAATTTTGAAATTTTCTGTATTTGACATATATTATCTGGAAATTCAATACATACTTTTTAAAGAAAGGTAAGATTTACATGTTCAAAATTGTAAAACTCATTATTAAACCTAAAGCTCAAAGGAATATTTGTATATCAATGTGAATCACAACCTACTGCAACACAACTGAATTGAGGGGTTGAACATTCTCTTGTAACCCATCAAATAGGAATACTGAAGTGCTAAATCTCAGCACTATAATTTTGATGCTATTTGGAAATATGGTCCTCATAAATGTACTATAATCAACTTAAAGTGAAATCATATGAATTGTAGTGGCCCTAATCCAATGGATGGTGTCCTTAAAAGAAGAGTGATCTGAGTCTAAAATACACACATTAATGAAAATCATGTGAAGACAGAGAAAGAGAAGACAATGATACTATTCTAAGTGAAGGATTAACAAATGCCATCATCCACTAGAAGTTAGAGACGCATTATACAGATGCTACCTCAGAGCATCCAAAAGGAACTAATACTTCTATCATCATGATTTTGGATGTCTGACCTTCTAAAATTTAGTATGATAAATATTATATAAGGAGTATCTTACTCTAATGGAAGGTGAGCAGTTGACTAGTCTTTCTAGGGGGGCTGGGGAAAGTCTTTCTAGGGAAATATAACAAGATGGAAAATAATATTCCATGTGACAGGAACCCAGAAAAAAAAAAAAAAGAGTTGCTACTCTAATTTTAGATAAAGTAGATTTCAAGATAAGACTGATCAGAAGAGATGAAGCAAGTCACTATTTATTGGTTAAATGAATAACTTACAATTAAGAATTAACTACTATAAATATATATGCACCAAATATCAGCAGGCCGAGCTTCATAGTAGAAACTCTAACAGACTTGAAAAATCAGCTAAAAACCAACACATTTGTCATGGAACCTCAATACCTCACTCTCAGAAATGGACAGATCAACAAGATGAAAAATCAAGAAAGAATTATGAGTTGAATGAAAACTTTAAACAAATGGATTTAATAGATATCCACATAGTGTTTTGTCCAAAAACAGAATACATATTCTTCTCAGCAGCATAAGACATTCTCCAAAATTGACCACATAGAAGCCAATAAAGCAGATTTAATTAAATGCGAAATAGTTGTAATTATACCATATTTTATATTATCATCTGATAATACAATGGAAATAGAATTAATGGCAAAAGAAACCGTATAAGCATGTAAACACATGGAAATTAAGCAACAATCTCTTGAATCATCAGAGGGTCATAAATTAAATTAAGAAATTAGATAGTCTCTACAACCAAATGGTAAGGCCAGGGAAACATATTAGAACCTGTAGGAACCAGTGACATCAATCGTAAGAGGGAGGTTCATAGCAGTAAAGTCCCACATATAAACAAAATGAAATAAACAGAACAATCTCAAATAGGTGGCCATTGATGCACTTCAATGTTGTAAAAAATTAAGAACAATCAAAACATAAAGGTAATTTAAGGGGAGAAAATTTTAAAGAACAGGGAAGAAATTAATAAAATTAAGATTTTAAAAATTAAAAAATTGATGAATTTAATAATTAGTCTATTGAAAGATTAAACAAAATGGCAACTCTTAGCTGATATTACCAAAATAAGGAAAGAAAAGACCCAAATGCATGCAAGTAGTAATGAAAAAGATGAAATCAAAAGAGATTACTAGAAACTACTTTGACAAACTATATTTCAGTAAAATGGAAAATTCAGAGGAAATGGATAAATTCATGAATACATATGCACTATTAAAGCTGAACCAAAAGATATTAAAATCTTGAATAAACCAATAGAAGTAAATGAAGCTGAAGAACTAATTTAAAACCCCTAAAAAACTGCCAAGAAAAGCCCAGGTCCTGATGGATTAAGTGCAGAATTCTGAAATAATTTTAGAGATCTAACACTAGTACTTCTCAAATTCTTTAATAAAGTCATAAGAGAAGCAGCACTTCTAAAGTCAGTCCTGGAAACAAACATTACTCTAATTCTAAAATCAGAAAATAAACCAACAAAAAGAGAACTATCAACCAATCTCTATAATGAATAAAAATGCAAAAGTTCTCAATAAGATACTACCTAACAAAATGCAACCAATCATTAAAAAGATACATCATGAACAAGTAGGATTCATTTCAGGAAAGATGGAGCAACATACACAAATCAATAAATGTAACACAACCAATAAAACTAAAGACAAAAATCATATGATCATCTTGAGCCAAAGCAAAAATATTTGACACAATCTAACATCAATTCACAATAAAAACACGGAAGAAAATTGCAGTTGAAGACCTTTGTGTCATTTTGATAAAAGTCAGCTATGACAAAGCAACAGCCAATATCATACTAAATGGAAAGAAGCTGAAAGCTTTCCTCTAAAATCAGCAGTAAGACAAGGATATTTTATTACACTTCTGTTTAATACAATTATCAAAATATTGGCCAGAGCAATAAAATAAGTAAAAAGAAAATGGGATACAGATAGAGAAAGAAGAAGTTAAATTATGATTACCTGTCAATGTGACCCTCTATATCAAAAACCCCAAAAACTTTATTAAAGAATTCCCACAACTAATATCCAATTTCAGCATTATAGCAGGATACAAAGTCCACATTCAAAAGGCAATAGTGTTCCTGTGTATCAATAACCATTCAATGAGTGAGAAAATAAGGTAAAAATGTCCTTCACAATAGCATTAAGTAAAGTTAAATACATAGGAATTAGCTTAACCAAGGAAATGAATGACTTCTATGATGAAATCTAAACTACTCTGAAGAAGGTGATGATTGAAGAAGATAACCGAAAAAAGAATGATGTTCCCTGTTCCTGGATAGCCAGAACCAGTATAGTCAACATGGCCCTGAGTCCAAAACTGTTACCTAGATTTTTGTTCAACTTCAATCAAAATATCAGTAATGCTTCTTATAAAACTGGGGAAATAATCCTAACATTCATATAGAGCAGAAGAGACCTAGATTAACAAAAGCAATTCTGAGTCTCATGAATAAGGACAAGGTCATCACAATCTCAGACTTCAAGTTATACTGCAAAACTACAGTAATAAAAAAAGCACCATGATATTGGAAAAAGCAAGCAAACAAAATACAACAAAACAAAGAAACAAACAAACTCATGGATCAGTGAAGAGAACGGAAAATATAGGAAAAAGTCCAATCACACTCAAGTATTCTATTTTGACAAAGGGACTAAATCCTTTCACTGGAGGAAAGTTAGGCCCTTTAATATAAAGGGCTGGAAAAACTAATTATCCACATACCAAATATCAAACATGTCACTCACCATACACAAAAACAAAATAAATATGGATCAAAAATCTAAATATTAGAACAGAAACAATTTTCTGGAAAACAAAGTAGGTAAAGCACTTGGATATATAAGTCTAGGCAAATACTTTCTTAACAAAACTCTGGTTGCAGAAGATATAAAACCAAGAATCGCGAGTGTGGTGGCTCATGCCTGTAATCCCAGCACTCAGGAGGCAGAGGCAGGGGGATTTCTGTGATATGAGTTTAAGACTGAGCTCAGGGACAGCCTGAACTACAAAGCGAGACCTTGTCTCAAATAAAACAAACAAAACAAAAACAAAAACAAAAACAAACAAACAAAAAACAAGAATCACCAAATGAGATAACATCAAATTAAAGTCTGCACAGTGAAGTAAATTATCAACAGAGTGAAAAAACACCTGTAGAATAGGAAAAAACAATCTGCCAGCTACTTCTCAGATAAAGGACTAATATCTAGAATATATAGAGAACTCAAAAAATGAAACCCCCAAATTAAAAAGAAAAATCACTGAATAAAAGGCCACTGGAAATGAATAGACCCTTATCAGATGGAGAAATACAAATGGTCAATAAATACATGAAAAACATTCAACACCATTGGCCATTCTAGAAATGCAAATTAAAATAACACTGGAATTTCATCTCACTCCAAAAGAATGGCCTAGATAAAGAAATCACCCATTAATAAATGCTGGTGAGGGGAGAAAGGAATCCTTCTCCATTATTAGTGGGACTGTACACTGATACCACTATGGAAATATGGATGGAAATTCCTCGTAAGAGCTAGAACTAGAAATTCCATTTGACTCTTTTAATTATGTTCCAAAATGAGTTAAAGACATTGTACCACAGTGCTATATGCTTACCCATGTTTATAGCAGTACAATTCACAATAGCTACATATTGGAAACAGACTATATGTCTAATAGATGAATGAAAAAAGAAATGTATTTATACATTACAGACAGCTACCCTGGATAAAAAAGGACAAATGAGTCATTTGTAGGAAAATGAATGGACCTTGAGACCATAATGTTAAATTATGTAACTCAGACATATAAGTTTAAAAATCACATGATTTCTCTTATACAAAAAATGGAAAAAGAGATATTGTAATCCAGTGTGGATAATATATTTAAATGTGTATCTTGACTTGGTACAATTGTCTTACATGTTTTATATCTTTAGTTAATTTTTCTGAATTTCAATCTGTATATATGATAATTACAAAGTCTTACAAGATAAATAAATCAATCTGATGCTAAAAAAACAAAAGGGGGAGGTGAGAGTAGGGAAAAAGAAGAAGGAATTGAAATGAGTCACATACACATACAGGTACCAATCTCCTACAGTGAATGTAGTAATTATGTACTACTAATGTGTACTAATAAAGTTAACAAAAAGAAAGTTTGCCCATATTTAAAGAAAGCCAGTTTGCTTCAGTGGGTGTATTTTGTGCTGCCACCATCTTCATGTATCAGTCTCCAGTTTCTTTAGTCTTGCTGCAGATTGAAATAGATACATCTCCAGTAGATTCCAGACCTTTGACCTGGGACTTCTGTTGCACACTTGATCTCTCTTGTTCTCTGACTTCCTTTTTCTGAGATCAACAGTTAACTGATCCTTGAGTTCCCCAGTATGCTGATAGCCTTTGTGGACTCACCATCATCTGCACCTGCAGTTGTCCATTTTGAACTCCCCCATCTGTGAGCCTGTAAGGATGTAAATTAATTTGCACAAATATATTTATATTTTCTATTAATTCTGATGGTCTAGAAAATTCTAATACAGTGTACTTGGACAAATGCTTTCATGTTCTCATCTTTAAGATGAGAATAAAATATTATGTTTTAGCTCATAGAGTTGACATGAATCTTAAGTAAGTTAAAATGACTGAGGTATATAAAGCAGTGCTTGGAACAATGAGTTGTGAGTAGATTCTTGGTGTTGCTGCTGTTCTTATGTGGAAAGACATATGGGTATGTTGGTAATGTCAACGGGAAGATGAGGCTTTTATCAACTGAATTAGTCCATGTGTTTGACATGAATCCAATACACTTTGGAGGAATAGTTGAAAACATTTCATGATTTTAGAACAGAGGGTAAGATAGTAAATGGTTATTTTTTCACAATTGATTGCATGCTGTTATCAGTGGAAAGAGTATATGTCTGAAAACCACATATCACTGAATTGCTATAAGAAGCAAATGAGTATTGTCAAACAAATTCATAAAGTGCATCTTGAGACAATACTGTTAAGTGAAGTAATACGACAAAAAAGTTTAAAGATTGCTTGGCTTCTTTTATATGAAAAACTACATATGTAATATATGTGTATATACACATATGATGAAATATACTTATTATGAAAAAAGAAAAATTTATAACCTAGGACAAAGAATGTAGCTAAAAGTATACCTTAACTCAATGCACCTGTCTTTATATCTCAGTTGGCTTATTAGTCTAGTTTTCAATCTCTGTATGTGATAACTAACTTTATGAGCTCTTACCAATAAATGAATTTGATGCTGGCACAAAAAGAAGTGTGGAGTGTAGGAGAAAAAAAAGGAACTCAGATATGTGTGGTGTATGTACATTCCTACAGTGAATCTAATCATTATTTACTATAAATTTGTATTAATAAAAGCAAAAATGTAATAAATATCACATTATTACTAATATTAGTATTTTGCCAACACTATTAGTAATAAAGTTAAATACTTCCTCAAAAAACTAGGGGTGGGAGATTCTAAGAGGTGGTTATCTGGTTTCATTTTTCCTTTTAAATCACAGGCTTATTTTTCAATGTTTCATACACACTAGCTATATTTGATGTCTTTTTTATTTGTACATATTACATTTTTAATAAGTTTGAGGCAAAAATAAATTCTATAAATTCAGCATAAATTTAAGTCACCAAGGATTATACTCTAAAAATATAGAATGTACCTTTTAGCCTTCAGGTTCTTTCATATTCCAAATGCAATAATTTAACAGGTTGATTATTTTAAAACAAGACTTAGGTATTCATTTTTGTAGCAAACAAATGGCATATAAAAATCCTGGCAAACTTACCATTTTGACAACATGAAATTTTCTCATCCAGCTGGTCATTAGGCTTTTCCAACTGTCAATGTCTCTTGCAATCTGCTTTAATAGTAGCATATAATTAGCTTTATACAGATCAGAGACATTAGGGGGTAATATTCCAACACAAATATCAAAATCCCAAGAAAGTTAACTCAAAGAGACATATGTCCTCACCGTCCTTCATGACAATCTTTAGCTATGAAGGCAGTGGCAGTTGATTTGTATAAGATACTTTGAATCATAATATGGAAATGTTGCAATTAAATACCTACTGGAGGGCTGAAAATTTAGCTCTGGTTCCAGGATTTGTCTTGCAAGCTCAAGGGCCTGTGTTTGATCCCTGGTAACCACATATAACAATACTGGGCGTGGAGACGCACCCCAGCAGCAATCAGTACCACATACCACAGTGCCGGGCGTGGTAGCTCACGCCTGTAATTCCAGCACTCTGGAGGGAGAGGCAAGAGGATTGCTGAGTTTCAGGGCTGAGCCCAGAGCCAGGCTGAGCTATGAAACCCTGTCCAAAAAAAAAAAAAAAAATTCCCAAAACTAAAAAAGAATACCAAAACCTACTAGAGTTAGGAGAAATATGGAAAATGGTGAAAATAGCAACATATCATTAATGTACATTGCTTTTCTTTATATCTACAACTTAGCAATCACTTCAAAGAAATAAGATAAATAATTAGAGAAAAATAGTTTTTCTGCTTGAATAAATTTTTAAAAATTTGGGTATATATGTTTAAATGAACAAATTTTTTTTGTTAGGTAATCCAGTTTGATTAACCTATGATTAATGAGAATTTTATATATCATACTGAACTATGTACAATATTCCCACATTTTTACTCCAAGTCAAACACAGATTTTGTAGAATGAAAGTATATCACTTTTAAAGTAAGAATTTGAGTCATATTTCAGCACCTTTAGTTAAGTAATTTCATTTGGAGCTTTAAGATTTCAATATTTAATATCTATTTCTTTAGCTGAATCCCATCCCTTTGAAAATTCTACACTACCAGAGTAGAGATAGTGAACTGCCCCTGAATTCTTTTCATGTGGAAAAACTAGAACATTCTATTTGGAAAGTGTTGCCTAAACATCCATGGAGAAGCCCAATGGCAGTACTGTGAGGAAGAGAAGACAGTTTGTAGGGTATGACTTCACTGACATGGAAAAAGAGAAAACCTCGTCATACGTGCCATTTCTAAAAGTTTCAGTTTCTTTGCCACAAATTAATTTGAGGTCTACCAATAAATATTTCCCTTTAAGTGAAAAATGTGACTTATCTTGTGTCAGATCTGCCCACAGGAGACTTGCTGTTTGCCAAAGTAAGACCAAGGTGCTATCCCTTCTCAGTGTAAAACTTGGCCAGGCTCATAAGCTAAATAAAGGAGAGCAATATGTTTACTATCTACTGAAGACTGTGACTGGCTTTGTTACAGTTGCTAATGATAAATGAGATAATAACTAGAATCTATATACGGTAAGAAGACTGCAACTGCAGTCGGTAATGTACATGTGAATATACTAAGTAAAAAATTTTCACTAATACTGTCTGAACTACATGTCAAATGAGATTTCTTTATTCCTTTTGAGTTTTGCGTAAGCCCATTGCCTCTACCTGAGGGTTAACAAGAAATTAATGATTTGAGTTTCTCATTCTCCTTTGATTTATATGTGTTACTTGATGATTATGCTCTTGTCATCATAAGTTCATATTTCTGTTCTAGTTAGGAATTATTATGTATTTGTTTGCAAAGACATATCTCTTTCTGTATATACCACATATTCTAGCTGTTGTTAGGCATTGAAGAGGAACAATTAAGAACTAGAAAGGCAAGTTTTCTTATTTATTTATAGTGCCCTATAAGCATCTTATTAGATATTCAAATGATAGAAATTTTAGCCAAGTCAGGGCACAGAAGGGCAGAACTATTATACTGGCAGCCCCATTTGATAGTTGCAAAAGTGGCTAGAGAGGAAGTGATTTGTGTGAGACCATACAACTGGCTACACTCAAAGAGCATCAAGACAATACAAGTCTTACTTTCTATCATTTTGCATAACTTCTGTTTTTTAGTGATTGATGGAAACATAAGGGCAGTTCTTTTCTACCCTTAAATTTTCATTCACAGCTCAGAAGTATAATTTATGTAGAATATGTAACTTTTAAAACTCCTGTGGTATTTCATATTAGGAGTTTCTTGAAGTAAGTAAATATGTCATACAAATATGTATTGGAAGGATACTTATCCCTTCATTCATATATTGAAATCCTAATCCTGAAGAACATTGTATAAGGAGGTGGGACCTTTCAGATGCAATTTTATAGTAGCCTTCTGCAAGATTCTGTAGAGACTTCTTGTCCATTTTTGCCATTTGACCTTATGATGAGAGGATGGCTGCCTAGGAAGTAGGCCTTTATCTGAAAATTAATCTGTTTATGCCTTGATTTTAGATCTCTCAGCCTTGAGAATTGTTTGAGATAAATTTCCATTGTTTATAACCTACAAGTTTATAACATCTTGTTTTAATAAATTAAATGCTCTAGGATACATTGAAACATGGGAATTCATAAATAAATGATTTAAAATATCTGATTAAAATGATTTTAATGAATATTTCAGTAATCTGGCAATCATATATGCCATAAGTAATGATTCAGCTGTTTTAATCAAAGTGCAGCAGGCATGAGTAAGTTCTTTAACCCTTCCTGATCTTCAGGAAGAACTATTGTATCTACTTCTGAGGACTGAAAAGAGAAATAATGACTTAATTAACGTTAAGACCTAGCAAATTGTTAAATGTGTAGTATGTAGGCAAGGTATGAATGATGGCTGCTGTTGGGACTATCAGCCATTGTTATTTTTTGTTTATTAGTGGATCATTAAAACTCCCATAGAAGCTAACTGGAAAGGGGGAAGGACATGCAAACAATAAAGAATAAGTAATATATATCTCCTCTGTGGGTAGCAGCAGTAGAAACGAATGATGGTTTATGAGTCAGTCACTTCAACTTTCCCAGGTAATTCTAAAGAAACCAAAGTGCCATTTCTAGCTTATCAATGAATTTTACAACTTTTTTGAACAATCAAATTTGTTAAATAAGTGCTAAACTTGATTTTTCAAGCAATTTTTATTTTCGTGTAAAGTATATGCCATATTGTCTTGCAGAAATTTAATAAAAAGCTGATGATTCACATGTTATTAAATCATCAGAACTGATTTTGAAGAACTCTTTCGATATTCAGAATATTTTTATTTTCGTTATAACCATACACTTTACCATATGGAAAAATAAGTTATTATGTTTCTTTTCTTTTTTTTTTTTTTTTACACAGGGTCTCGCTTTGTAGTTCAGGCTGGCCCTGAGCTCAGCCTCCAACTCACATCACAGCAATCCTCCTGCCTCTGCCTCCCGAGTGCTGGGATTACAGGCATGAGCCACCATGCCCGGCACTGTGGTATGTGGTACTAGTTGCTGCTGGGGTGAGTCTCCACACCCAGTATTGTATATGGTTAACCAGGATCGAACCCAGGCCCTTGTTCTTGCAAGACCGGCGCCGGAACCACTGAGCTAAATCCCCGGCCCCCAGTTATTATGTTCCTTAAACGAATGTATTTAACAGCAAAGATTTGATTCAAAAGTCTGAATTTGTAGATTGTTAGACAGGAACAAGAAGAGGAGATGATGTTTTTGAGATTGTAGAATGCACATTTCCATCAATAATAAATTATTTTAACAGAAAATGAATGTCTCAGAGCAAAGTGATTTTACAAGAGAAAGTGATTACCTGTTTCTTTGTTGTTGTGAACACTCATGGAGCATTCAGAAAAATTTACCTGAAATGTATTTTAATTAATATATTAGCATGGAATATTATAGTAAGATTACTTGTGACAAAATAATTATAAATAGACAAGACTCATATGAGCATGTAAAATAGCATGAACAGTAGTGTTCATGACAAGAATCCAGTACTCAGGTTAAGAGAGAAAGTTAAAGAACAACTGAAAATATGCAATTATTATTTTTGTCATGGAAATTATAACAGCTTAAAAATGAAGTTTTGAATGTAGGAATAACCTTTGCATGGTTGCATAGATATATTTTATTTATTATTTTTCAGAACCCCAAACACCATTTAGTGACTAAAAAAATAATAGACGGAGTCCATTTTTATTTCCTGGGAAATCAGGTGCTTTCTGCCACAGTGAGAAATAAGCTTCTGTGAAGCCTTTACCAAGACTTGGTTTCACAGTTCTGCCAAGAAGTAGGTCTGGTATATGATTGTGTCTCCCAATTTAAAAGTTCATATTCTTCTAAGTGTTCTCAAACATATTAGTTATTAAGGTACAGAATTTTAAAATAATGAAAGCAGTTAACATGCAGACATGCTGATGGTCTGAGGCCTTATCTTCAGAAGCCTGATGTTAGTAATGCGCATAAAGAAAAATAAATTTCTGAAGAGATCACGTGCATTCAACTGAATTGTAATGACAAAAACATAATGGCTATTTATAAACTCCCAGTATTAAAAAAACTACATTTGTTGAAATATTTGAAGTCTCCATGACCAGCATAATCCCCTCTTAGGCACTCACATGGATACTAAGTCACAGTAAGGAAGTTACTCAGTAAGAGTGGAATCATAATAAAAGCCATTACATAAATTGGATTTTTAATGTTATCTGGCTGAGAGAAATCATTACAATTTTTAGTTACTTATGCATTTCTGGGAGAAGATACTTGACACACACAAGTTAAAGGAGGAAAGATTTATTGTAGCTCACTGTTTGTAAAGGTTTCAGTCCATACTTGACTGGTTCCAAGGCAGAGTAGTGTGGAAGAGGGGAATGATGGAGGTGAAACAGTCCATGGCATGCAGGCTGGAGGCAGAGAACCTTCCTTCTTTTTAAATTCCGTTTAGGATATAAGCATATTGGTTGGTGCCAGTCCTGTCCAGTGTGGATCTTCTCTCTTCAGTAAATCCATTCAGCCACACTCAGAACTATGCCTTACTAATGAGTGGGTGAACAAATATCACATCCTTATGATCCAGTCACCAGATAGTTACATGTGCCATAATTCACAATAAACTTGATCTTATCAGATGACAGCAATACTCTTCCTCCATTTTCACACTAGAGATAATTGAAAATATGAAAAAAAATTGTTAGTCAAGGCCCTATATCTCATGTGCAAAAAATACTTCTATAGACTCTGTCACCTTTCATTATCATGAAGTTTCTTTTCTGTTCTCAGTAGGTCACCACTTTTTGATATTTCTTAGATCTGATGATAAGCTCAAGCAAATTAGAGTCAAACCCTGTGAGGTTTGGAGTTGTGCCATGTAGGGCCTGTGTAAGAAACAGTGGGCTCCAGATGGTTCACACTGAGAAACATTAATGGACAAATGTGTGTCACTTAGAGCTGAGCAACAACAGATAGAAGTTGTTCCCCTTTGGCAACTGGTATCATACATGCTTGATCTTAATTATACCTTCGGTTTCTTACACTAGAGAAATGATATGGTATTTACATGTGTCCTATTTATTTCACTTATGATTATGCCTTAACTGGGGATGAGGAGAAAACAAAGAAGGGAGAGAAAAAAATTTATGGTAAAAAAAAAAAAAGAAACAAAGCCTAAGTATATAAGGGGTAGGTTATTGAAGGGAGGACAGGGTATGAAAAAAATAAGAATGAATATACACCATGTGCAATGCAAATGCTAAATGATGAATGTGATCATAATTTGAACCTAGAATGTATCAATAAACTCAGTAAAAGAAGGCAAATAAGTTGTTACTACCAATAAAACTGAAGGGGTGATAGTGGCTGAGTGGAAGCAAGAACAAAGCAGCAGACTGGCTTGTAGGATCTATAATCTGAGGAAGGTGAAGTGCTGCTGTGGACAAGGTGTTGAGGCATAGAGCGCTGGAAAAGGAATGAACTCACTGGCAGCTTTCTACTTTTAAACTAAAATCCCTTGCTGGTACATGTTGTTTGCCTAACCTAGTAGAAAGACAATTGACAAAGGAGAATGGCTACTTTAGTCCAAAGAAATCAGCATCTGGCCAGGGATTTAGCTCCATCATGCTGTGGCTGCCTTATAAGGTCATGGTCCTGAGTTTAATCCTTGGTACCAAAAGGAAAAAAAGGACATCTCAGAGAAGAAAAGACAAAGGGTGGAGATGGGTAATGAGGATAATGACAGTACTTTGGAGGGATGATCAAAAGAAAATCACCAGCAGCCACTATGCCTCTGCAGATAATTTGTATTTGTGTCCAGACTTACTGTGTTGTTCTTACATATGCTAAAAAATAAAAATCTTCTATAATGTTAAATGCATTATTTTGGTAGTCTTCCCAGTGGTCTCTCAAACACTGAAATTACAGTCTAGAAAATGAAGCCTCATTAACACACAAAAAAAATAAATCTGAAAGTAGAATAGAGATGAATAAAGGCTGTGAAACATATGTGTGTGGGGGTGTATTAGGGTGTGTGAGATGATAAATATTGGATTTTATCAGTGTATACTGTATGTGTATATGGAAAATATCACACAGAACCCCATTAATGTGTATAATTAATATATGTTCAGGAAAATAAATGATAAAGAAAATTAAGACTGGTTCATTAGACTGGGACCATGGAACTGGTTAACACTGAGAACAGATCTAAATGTCCAGGATAGACTTGCTTATTTTCTAGTCTCAAGAAGAGTAGTAGAAGGATAAAAGAAAGAACACAATGGCAAAGAAGATACGGGGGAAATGATATGAATCCACGCATGATGGGGATTCATTAAATCCGTGGGCCTGACTCATTGTTGCAAATTAGAAGCATGGTTTCTTTTACTATGAGAGAGGTAGTGTCCCAGCTGCCCTCCATAACCAGGAGTTTTGAACTAGGTGAGAGAAGGGAAAGATAAAGCACTGAAAATGCATATTGTCAAATCTGAACCACTGAGTTATTTCAAGGGAGAAACAAATAAAGAAGCCTTTGGTTTTGACATTGCTTTCAAGTAGTCATCTGTCAAGAAATTCCACTGCTACTCATAATTAAAATATGCAGAGATAAATATAAAATTTATGAGAACAGGGTAGCAGGAAAATAATCAAACTAGAAATAGAAGGCATAATTGAACTGTGTTGGTCAAATGAAGTTTTCCAAAATATCTATATTTTTGTTTATCTTTTGTCTTAAAAAGAAATGTGTGATTTTTTAATTTACCAAACAAAACTGTAACTTTTGTTTCATATTTGAATAGCTTACTTTATGTACTTTTGAAATATTTTTATATTTCTGAAAGAAGAAAAAAAGTCTAGATATAGTCTCTCTATATATGACATGAGGGATTAGGCAAGACAATGTAATAAAGTATTAACATGTGCGGTATATACTATAAATGCTGGTATATCAGTAATAACTGGAATACTCTAAAGAGATAGTCACGGATTGGGTGTGGTGGCACATGCCAGCAATCCAAGTACTCAGCAGGGTAAGGAGGGAGGACCATTGTGAGTTCAAAGCCAATCTTTGCTACACAGTGAATTAAAGGCCACTCTGAACTACATAGCAAGACTATATCTCAAAAAGAAAAGAGAGGGAGCATGGATAAAGTGAACTTAACTTAAACCCTGAAACATGAACAGAAACCAATATGAATGTTACTGGGCCATAAATAGTGCATTTGCCTCCTTCTATTTTGCTATGGCCAGCTCTACTCTACAAACATTTAAGTACTTGTGAATCTAAAGCTTGAAATCTTTTGTTTTGTAGCTTAGTTCATTATTCTTATGTTTAGAAAGTCCTTCATATATAAATAAGTATTCAAATTGCTTTTGAAATTTTTGGTTTAATGATTGAGTTTTTACATATTGATTTATTTTCTTTTACTTTGTGAGATAAGAATCTTTGAAGTTTCAGGTATTGACTTTCTACTGACTTAATACATCTCCATTGTTTGTTATCCAATCTTTTTCAGGTTAAATTGTTACTATTTTTTGTATGTTTTTTTGATATTGAGAATCCAGCTTAGGACCTTGCTTTTGCTGGGCAGGTGCAGCACCACTGAGCTACATCCCTGGCTCTTTCATGTTAAATTTGAATATATGTTATATTTTAATTCAGAGCTGGATTATATTTTAAGTGATACATTAAAAACAAAACTTAACACATTAATGAGGTACCATATAATGTTTTGATACATCTATATGTTGTGTAAAGTGTAAATAAGGCCATGGGTAGTCATCTCTTCTACCACTTATCATTTATTTGTGCTGAAAATATACCTATTCTTTCCTTTTAGCTTTTCAAAATGGACAGTAAATTATTATCACAGCCACCCCCTTGTGCAACAGCTCACCAGAACATGTATCTCCTAACTAAGGACAGCATGCAATATTGTCTTCCTGGGCTGGGATTATTTAATTTAACATAATAATCTCTAACTCAATGCATATTGGCACAAATTACAGAATTTTTACTTTATAAAGGATGAATACTATTCCAGTGTGTGTATGTCACATTTCCTTTATCCACCAGAAAGCTGTCAATGGTGCTATAATTATTGTGGGTGTGTAGCTGTCCATTTGACATATTAGATATATATTTTGAAATACATTTACATATGTACATACGTATATATGAATATATATATATATATATATATATATATATATATATATATATTCCTTCTAGTATTCTGTGTTTAACCTTTTGAAGAACCTCCAAACTCTTTTTAGTTTTAATTGTACTAATTAAAAAACCCACCGATCATACGGAAGCACTCCCTTTTCTCCATGTCTTCAAAACTTATCCTTTATCAACAGCCACTCATATTCTGTGAAATAGTATTTCATTGCAGTTTGGACCTCCATTTCCTTGATGATTTCGTGACAATTGACCATTTCCCACATACCCACTGGATATTTGTATGTCTTCTTTTGAGATTTATATATTTATGTCTACTGTAGATTTTAAAATCATTTTTGTTGACTAATTTTTCCGTTTGTTTGTTGGTTTATTTTTTGATTGACTGATTCACTATTGAGTTTTTTTAGTTCCTTGTACATTCTGGATATTAATACCTTGTCAGATGAATACACTAATTTGAAAATGTTTTCTGTCATTTTTGTCTCTTCACTCAGTTGTTTTCTTCACTGTGTAGAACTTTTTAATTTGATGTACTCTTGTTTGCCTATATTTGCTTTTGATTCCTGCATTTTGGACTCTTCTAAAAATGCTTGATGAGTCAGTGTCTTACAGTATTTCCCCTGTGTTTTTCCTACTAAATTCATAGTTTTGGGTCTTTCACTTAGTTTTTAAATTCATTTTGAGCTGATTGTTGTAACTCAGGAGAAATAGGGTTTCCTTTCATTTTTCTTCATATGGGGGAAGGAGTAGATTATTTTTTCCATTAATTTGTCTTTAGAATTTTGTTTCATTTTCCTTGAAAACTAATTAACATTCATTATATAATATAGTATTTTGCTTTGCTCAACATTTATTTTTTATTATTATGCAATTGTTGCCTAAGGGTCCTTGAAATCATATTGTCAACAAATATATTCCTTCTGATCATTTTTCAGGTATTTTTTACTACTATATTTTACTAGAGTTTTCTCACTATTTTTGAGTATTATAATTTCCCCCTCAAATAACCTGTACTGTAATTAGATTGAATTTGCTTTCCTACTTCAACACATTTACTCATTCTTTTGATTTATCTGTACGTAAATCTGTACTGAAATTTAACCAGTCCTGTAAAGATTACTTCAAAGTCACTTTCTGATCTCTGCTAAACCCTTTTTCCAAACAGCTGTATCTCTCTTCTTATGTAACATATATCTTAGCAAAATCTAGCACAGTGCCTAGAATCTCCACATTTGATACCGTGTGTCTTGGGACTGTGAATGCCAACACAGTGAGTACAAATGTTTTTTTCTGGTATGCCTGCCAAATGTGACATCATTATTGTGCATTTTAATAAAAGTGCATGTGTCACAACATATCTAGAAGGCCTGCAAGGCCTCGTGCCCTCATAAGTGGGACTTTGGAAAGTGCCTGGATTATGTATGTAATAACTGAATTAGTCCACTGATTGAGTTAGCTCAGTTCCAGGTGTGGATAATGGAAAGATTATCATTGGGTGTGAGTGGCACAGAACAACAAGCTATTAGCCTGGATAGGATGAAAAGGGAATGAAGGAAATCTTGCATCTTCTTGCCTCCTGACTACTGTGCTATTCATTATTTTTGCTCTGCCATGCTGTCCTCCTTGGAGCCAGTGGACTGAAGCCTCTATAAACTGGGTAAAAATAAACCCTTCCTCCTTTAACTTGTAGAAGGTAAGCATTTTGTCCCAGCAATTAGAAAGTAACTAAAACACAATGTAAGCGATTGTGAATTACTATGAAAGTAATCAGGATTAAAATATGAGTAAATATAGATTTTTTGATATGGAAAAATCTATGTTTATATTAATCTGAGGTTTTCTCATAGGATGTTAATAATTTTTACTACCCCTAGGGGTACTATAAAAATAAAACTTACCCATTTTATAAAACTTTTTAAAAAGTTATCTTCAAGTTCCATAAAAATTAAACATGAAGATTCTTTTCTTTTATTTTCTAATTCAGTATTATGCATAAGTATGACTCCCAGTTCAATACTTACACTGTCGTAGGTATTCTCTATCACAGGATCTATCTGCAAATTACAAGCGGTAATATACATTTTAATTGGATCCCTGTTATCTATCTAAAAGCTGCAAATGAAATAACTACTTAACATTCTGCCTCAAAGATTTTATCCATTTTTAATGACTAAATTCTACTTTTACATTTAAAAAGTTCAACACTTATCACCAATTATGAATATAAAAATAAAGTCTAATGATGTAGTATAAAAGTTGTGCAGAATAAAACTACTGGTTAATTAAGAGGTAATGCCCTTGGTGTCAGAGGATGCTCAACTTTTGGCACAAGTATTAAGATTAAGAAAAGTAATTATTTTATGATGAACAAAGACATTAATAAACATCATATTTATTTATGCTGTATTCTCATTTGCAGAAATATTACTGGATGTTAAAGGGGAAGATGGTTGTATAGAACAATGATATTGTGCCCATATTTACAACAGGTGCCTTTTTTTTTTTTGGAAAAAACACCTTGTGTATTTTATGTTGAGTTTATTGGTACATTTTGTATATACATAATGACCACATTTATCATAAGGAATTTTTATCTGTACATGATGTATCTTAATTCTTTTTTCCCCATTCCATTATCCTCCTTCAACAGCCTCTTCCCCTCTTTATCTACAAAAGCTATTTCCATTTTTCCTTCTTTTCTCTTTCTTCCTTTCTCCATTATCTCTCCCCAGTTCCTTTTCCTATTTGAGCATTTTCTTCATATTTCATAAATCTAGCATACATCTGGTCCTTACTTACCTTTTCCTTTTTCACACCAGATAAACACTTTGATTTTTACACATGGGTGTGCCATTTATTTCACTTGACTATGGTCTCAAGGTACATCCAACGTCTCAAGTTTATCCTTTTTTTGGGGGCTGAGTACTTAAGTATATCTATTTAAAAAATAACATCTTCTTTATCTATTCATTGGTTGATGGTCACTTGGACTGTTTCCAAGATTTAGCTATTAAAAATTGTATCACTATAAACATGGGTGTGCATGTTTCGCTGTGCGGTGTGATGCTTTTAATTCTTTCAGGAAAATATCAAGAAGGACGTTGTGTCAAATAAGACCTCTGATTTTAGTGTTTTGAGAAATTTCTACTCTGATCTCCACAGTGCTTGCACCAGTCTACATTCTTACCAACAACGAAGAATGGTTCCTTTCTCCCCACAGCCCTGCCAGCATTATTTATTAGTTGGTTTCTTGATAATCCCCATTCTTTTTGGAGTGACAGAAAATCTTGGTATAGGCTTAATTTCTATCTCTTGAATAACCACTGATACTGAACATTTTTAACATTTTTTTGACATTTCTATATTGTCATCTGAGATTTGTCTGTTTTTGAATTGGGACTTTATATTTGGAGTGTTCTGATTTTTTAAACTTCTTTATTCTAGATATTAGACCTTTGCCTGAAGAACAACTGGTAAAAATTGTTCCTACTCCATGGGTTGCCCCTTTATTCTGTTGATGATTTATTTTGCTATGCATAAGCTTTTTAATAAGATGAACTTCGAGTTGTGGACTATAATATTTCCTGAAAAATTAGGAATATTTGACATCTGATCAGATTTTTATTCATGAAGTCCTTGCTTACATCTATGTTTTCAAGAGTTCTGCCTTTTCTCTCTTCCAATACATTCAGTGTTTCTGTTTTAATATTTATATCTTGGATTGATCCCGATTTTAGTTTAATGCATGATAGGAAACATGAGTCTAGTTGTAGTGTTATGCCTGTGGACAGCCAGTTTTTGCAGCTCCATTTATTAAAGAGACTATATTTCTCCCAGTGAAGATTTTTAGCCCCTTTTTCATAGATAAGATGGCTGAGTGTGTTTGGAATGTTTCTGAGTCTGTGGTGTGTATGTGTGTGTGTGTGTGTGTGTGTGTGTGTGTGTGTGTGTGTGCATTTGCGTGTGTGTGTGTGTGTGTGTGTGTGTGTTCATGCGCCTATAGCATGCTGTTTTTATCACTAAGCTTTGTAGAATAATTTGAAGTCAGGAACTGTGATGCCTCTTGTCTTGCCTTTGCTGCCAAGAACTGTTTTGCTACTCTGTCTCTTCTCACTCCAAATAAACTTTAGGATTATTTTCTCTACTTCTGTGAGTTGTGCTACTGGTGTTTTGATTTGTATTGCATTCAAACTGTATATCAATTTTGGAAGTATAACCATTTTATCTCTCAGTACTTCTTAGTGTGAAGGATATCTTTCCACTTCTCTATGTCCTCTTTGATCTCATTTTTCAGAGTACATTAAAAATGCCCTATTTTTACTTTAGTTTTCTTATTTGTAAAATGGATACACATGTCAGCCTTTACTACTACCTATGGTTCTGACCACAATAAAATAAAATAAATGATAATAAATACTGTTTACAAATCATGTATGTTTTATTTATATGAGAGGATTGAAAGGCACACCCTCGCCCACGACACAGGACTGCATGCTCCTCAATAAACTACTCTACTTTTGCTCCAGATATGGCTATTGATGTATATGTTACTAGCAAATAATAATGTAAAAATAAAGAGCTCTTAAAGTTAATCAGTAATGGAAAACAAATATGAACTTCTAAAAATTTGTAAGAAAGGTTTCCCACATCACTTAGAAGAATGGACATGCTAGGTCATTCCTAAAATTTAATATCTCTAATTTCTCTCTCTCTCTCTCTCTCTCTCTCTCTCTCTCTTCCTTCCTTCCTTTCTTTCTGTCTTTCTTTCTTTCTGTCTTTCTTTTCTTTTCTTTTTTTTTTTTTTTTTTTTTTTTTTTTTTTTTTTTTTTTTTTTTTTTTGGCAGATAGGGTCTCGCTTTGTAGTTCAGGCTGGCCCTGAGCTCAGCCTCAAACTCACAGCAATCCTCTTGCCTCTGCCTGACTGAGTGTTGGGATTACAGGTGTGCACCACCACAGCCAGCACCATGATATATGATGCTGATTATTGGTGAGTGTGAGTCACCAGACCTGGTATTGTTGTATGTAGTTGCCTGAGATCAAACTCGGCCCCTTGCACTTGCAAGACAGGCACCGGAACCACTGAGCTAATTCTCCAGCCCCTAAAATCTCCAATTTTAGTAAAAAGAATATTTGAAATAATTCTACCATTGTATTATAAATATTATATTATATATTATATAGTTATAATACCAGTTTAATAAAGTGACCAAGGTGATGAAGGTAACTTTCAAAAACATTCTTTATAATATCATTCTTGCTATTCTTACTTTGTATTGAATGTTTTCTGCCCTATATTTCTGTGTGATTTCTTTTTACAATCTCTAGTTCTTTACTAAATAGACATTCATATGTGGTACTGTCATGTCCAATTCAATTAGCTTTTGTTTGTGTCTTCTCTCAGCTGTTTGGTCATTTTATTAATTAAATCATTTATTTGTTTACATCCTCTTTGAGCTCACAGAACATATTATGGATCTACTTATTTGCCTCTTCTTTAATCTTTTAAAGCATTTAATCATTTGGTTTTGGACCTCTTTACCTCTAACTTCTTCTTCTTCTGTGACCAGCTTTTGGAGCTTTCAGACATTTGGAAGCAATTCATAGCTTTTTTTCCCTCATGTTTCTATTGCTTTTGTGCTGAGGTTGTGGATCAGTTAGGATAGAAAAATATCAATATTGTAGCACTCTCTAATTAGTGTGTTTTTTCCAATGTTGTGACCTTGATTTTGGTTTTGTTTTGGAATTTGTCCACCTCTTCAAGCTACTCAGTGTAAAAGGATCAGTCTAGCTCACTGCACTACAAATAGGGAAGAACTACTGGTTAGATAAGCATTGACAGAGCCAACTTTGTATCAGTGATGTAATTTGAAACTTGTAACAATTTCATCCTTTATATAATAACTCAACAAGATTTTGATATAGTAATGATGACAAATAATCTGGATGTAGAAGATAAATAAGGGAATGGAGAAGAAAATAGTTGAGGAAGAAGGAAAGAAGAAAAAATAAAATAATGAATGAGAGAAAGAAAAGAGATAAGACTTTGTTGAAATTGTTCTTAAATCTAGAATTGAGTGGGGCAGAATGTGTTCAATATATTTTAGAAGGTGGGAAAAGGGAATAGAAGATGAATGAGTAAACAAATGAATAAATATGTGTTATATTCATCCCTTCTAGCAGTTGAATATCATATATATATATATATATATGAATCACATTTATTTTTTACATCAGAAATTTATTTATTTACTTATGATTGAGACAAATGTTCACAATGTAGTTCAGACCTACCTTAAACTCACTATGTAATGCAGGCTGGCCTCAAACTCTTGGTAACCTTCCTACTTCAGCCTCTTGAGTGTTGAGATTACAAGGGTGCACCACAATTCCCAGGTATTTTTCCAATTTTATAAAAATCATACAGAATATATACTAATTTTGGATAAAAATTAAAATAAATCTGAAGCAATACTTCATAATAATCATAAAATCCACATAATATCAAAAAAACATCCAGAGGTTTACAGTAGGATGAATACAAGTAATAGCTTCAATCTCAATTTGATGAAATGAATACACAATCTAGAAAACCTTTTAATTTTTGGAGTACACTGAATTTTGAAATTATGGATAGGAGATAGTGAATATGTAGTAGTTTCTATATAGGCTAAATGAAATTATGAATATTACTTTTCTAGATAAAACAGAAAGAACTTGGTTGACATGAAAGTAATTTCCAACAGGGAAATATTTTCTTCTATTTTTTAAGCTTTTATTCATACAGTGTTTACACTGTACAATGATTATATTCATGGTAAGGAGTCGGTACACGTACATAACCCATCTCTGTTATTTCCCCCCTTTTCTCCACATCTTTTTAAATTTTCCAGTGTCAGATATTCATTTATCTATTTTATAGTATCTTATGAAGTTAGTCATTATATATACAGACTTAAAAAAAAAACTAATAAGCCAAAAAGTTATAAAACATGTAGAATAACTATACTAAGCCAAGGCACTTTTAGATACGTTGTTCATGCTGAATTACAGTAATTTTTTCCTCCTTCTCTTTTCTGATTTCTTTTATTTCATTCTTTGTTTATATATGATCTCTAAGAAGGCCCATTTTCCTACAAATAACTCAAGTTTATCATTATTTACATCACAGTACTATTCCATTATATATAAGTACTGAATTTTCTTTATTTGTTTATTTATTGTTTATTTATTTATTTAAACAATTATTTGTTTATTTATTTATTCTTTCTTTCTTTATTTATTTGTTTATTTACACGCTATTTCCATGATTTAAATATCATGACTTGTGGTGCTATAAACATTAATACATTTATATCTCTGTGGTATAATATCTTTAAGTCTGTAAGTGGAATAACTGGGTCAAATGAAATTTCTATTTCTCATTTTCTAAGGAGTCTTCATACTGAGTTGCATAATAGTTGTACCAATTTATAATCCCACTAACAATGAAGGAGCATTACTCTCTCCATCCATCCTTGCCAGCATTCATTGTCGGTTGTTGATAATCATGTTTCTCTGGCATGAGATGGAATTTTGCTGTAGTT
>PVIR01024631.1:10212-25968 GCA_004026965.1 Petromus typicus | reverse complement strand
ACAATCCTCCTGCCTCTGCCTCCCGAGTGCTGGGATTACAGGCGTGAGCCACCACGCCCAGCACTGTGGTATGTGGTACTGGTTGCTGCTGGGTATGGGTCTCCACACCCAGTATTGTTATGTGGTTACCGGGGAATCGAACCCGGGTCCTTGCGCTTGCAAGACAGGCGCCAGAACCACTGAGCTAACTCCCCGGCCCTACATTTTCTTTTTTTTTTTAGGTTTTTTGAGACAGGGTCTCACTTTGTAGTTCAGGCTGGCCCTGAGCTCAGCCTCAGACTCACATGGCAGCAATCCTCCTGCCTCTGCCTCCCGAGTGCTGGGATGACAGGTGTGAGCCACCACGCCCGGCACTGTGGTATGTGGTACTGGTTGCTGCTGGGCGTGAGTCTCCACACCCAGTATTGTTATGTGGTTGCCGGGGATTGAACCTGGGCCCCTGTGCTTGCAAGACAGGCGCCGGAACAACTGAGCTATATCCCTGGCCCTGGGTTTACATTTTCAAAATTGGATTGTGATTATTGATAGATTAAAAAGTCACAATAAAAATGTTCAATTAGAAGCGTCCTGCATAAATAGAACTTTCAAAAAATATTTTTTAGGAGGTACTAGGGATGGAACCCAGGACCTTTGCTCTGAAGCTGCATCCTCATCCCTTTTTTGTTTTTTAATTTCAAGACAAGAGTCTTGCTAAGTGGCCTAGGCTGAGTTCAGACTTTTGATCTCTCCGCCTCAACCTCCCAGATTGCTGGGATTGCAAGCATGCACCACCATGACTATTCTTAAACATTTTGAAATATATTTACTTAAAACGACTGAAGAATTCGCCTGATTACAGCAGTGAGTGGCTGTGTTAAAACTGTTGACTAGCCCAGGGGTGCAGTGAGGGCTAGAGTGCTTGCCTAAGGTGCATGAGGCGCCAAGGTTTAACAGCACCATCAAAGAAGGGATATACTATACTTGTCCCCTTGAGTGAGGAGAAGGGGTGCCTTCTGCCCCCTTGTGGCCATTTGCTTCCCAGCCGCCTGCTCCTCTGCCAAAGGTGCTTTGCTTTAGTTGGAACCACAGGACTTTCCTTATCCCCTTATGTGCCAGAGTCGCATCCACACACAGAAGGACAGATAGTGGCTAATGGTCTTTATCATTGTGGGCCCTATTTCTGATCTGAAAAGCAGCCTGGTAAGGGTGAGAGTAAAGAACACTATTTAGCCACTCTAAGCTGCTAGAAATAAGCTGCTTAAGAATTTCCTGTTAGTGTGGGGCACTTTATACTTCACCAAGGTGTTCTTATCTATCTGGCTTTTATGGAGTGGATGATCTTACTCTCCTGGGCTGACACAGGGCCAGAACATAATCCAGAAAACTTGTTCCAAACTGCTGTAAAAATGCCTCGAGTATCTTGTAATGACTTTAAAGGCTTTTATTTGTTTTACTGGAAAAATAAATCTGTTTTGCTGCATGTCCTCAGGTTAACCAGCTCTGACCTCTGGTTCTCGTTCCTTTTGAGCTGCCTTTCCCGTGAGTGGCTCAGGTTCCCTGATGCGAGTTTTCTCTCTTGCAGGCCAAGTGTGTGTGGAAACACCCGCCTGGAGACGAGATATATCGTAAAGGCTCGATCTCTGTGTTCGAAGTCGATGGCAAGAAAAACAAGGTAAGTCGTGGTAACCCGGGAATGGGCGGCAGTGGTGTTGAACACACACACTGGTTTCCGAAGGTGTGTGTTTTATCTTCATCCCACCTTGTAAGAGAAGGCTGTTAGTTCATGTATTTTGGCAACTGAAGCGTTCCCTGTCATATACAATAATGGTGTGGCTGTTTTCAGGCTTTTGTCGGGTAGGGTTGGAAACCACTGGTCCATCTGCAAACTCTTTCTCTTTCTAGATCTACTGCCAAAACCTGTGCCTGTTGGCCAAGCTTTTTCTGGACCACAAGACATTATATTATGATGTCGAACCCTTCCTGTTTTACGTTATGACCGAAGCAGACAACACTGGCTGTCACCTGATTGGATATTTTTCCAAGGTCAGCGGGGTCTGGAGATGAAGTTCCCGGCTTAGGCAGGATGATGGGTGCATTTGAGAGCTCAGATCCCTGCGGGGAAGAGGCCATGCCCTTAAGATAAAAAGGCAAACCCACGTGTCAAAGATAGCTTAATGAAAATGCTCGATCCTTTATTAAAAGTTTCTGGTTTATTCGTTTCTGGACTTGTGGGCTGGAGCTGCTATTCACCACTGGCTCAGCTTTCCCTGCTAATTCTTAATTCCATATCTTGTAGTCAAGCCAACTCTCTCGGCTTTGCCCTCTCTGTCATTAGCTTAAAACCCAGAGTAAATTCTGATCACCTGGTTCTTTAGCTGGGCTTGTAGCAGGTGCCAGAAGCATCAGCGCCTCTGGCAGATCTGACTTATGACTTTGTGGCATAAAAATTTAACAAATAAAATTCATGTGCCGTATGACCTGCTGGCTCCAAGTAATGCAAGTGGGTGGTTTTAGCATCTTCGGAGTTATATGACCGCTGTGCAGCTCTTAGTTTTTATCATCTCAAAAAGAAATGCTGTATCCAGGAATAGTGAGACCCCATTTCCACTCATCCCTCCTCGCCTTTCTGTCTCCATAACTTTGTCTGTTTTGGACATTTCATGAAAACACAAGCATAAAATATGTGATTTGGTCAATTTTTGGACCCCCTTCCGGAAATAAGGACTTCTACTTTATTTCCTTTCTCTTTTGGCAAACAGTCTTCTTTTGAAAAGTTGCCTATAAAGAGGGCTGCTGTAGTCTTAGCCTTGCTTTGCTCTGAGGCTGTCAGGAAGCCAGAGCTGGCCCCTTGAAGGTCTCAGAGCTAGAAAAACCCGGGACTCACGGCTTTGGCCATCAGAAAGGGTGTGGTCACCATAGCGGGGCCGGACAGCTACTCTCTAGGACTAGTCAGCAAGATGTTTTGCAGGGAGCCTGTGGGGGTGATAAAAATCTCAGCCTCAAACCTTCCCGACCCGCTGATTTGTTTGCTCCTGATTTCAGGAAAAGAATTCATTCCTCAACTACAATGTGTCCTGCATCCTTACCATGCCTCAGTACATGAGGCAGGGCTACGGCAAGATGCTCATTGATTTCAGTAAGTGAAACGACCCACGCACCAGCTCTGAGGCAGCACTATGAATGTTGTTTGCCACCCCTGCAGTCCCTGGCTGTGTGTAATGAATGAAAGCAGATGGGGAAAACCTGGCCCCGGCCTGTCTGCCTGAGTCACACTGAATATGAATGAGTCCAGGAGCCGGAGCCGGTGCTTCGTTAATAGGAATGTCGAGCGATGCGGGAAACTCTTTGGGATTATCCCAGATTGGGACTTTGAAGCACAGCACATACATATGTAAGGCTTTAAATCTGGGCCTTTGATATTTGGGATTTGATTCTTGTAAGAACTTGTCCACAGGAAACGCAGGCACCTGGTAGAGGCTTTGACCGTTCTATCCTTACTATCCTTGTTCACTATGGACTCTGAATTCGTTACCGAAGAGTGAGTCTTGGTGCTTCTCGGTGGTCACTCACATCAAGCACAGAGCAGGACAGACTGACTCCCAGGGGGCATCGACTCAGCTGTCTCCAGATAAGATGTCCTGTGCTGGCTCAGCTGCTGTGTCCTTTGCAGTTTGCTAGTGGTCTGTTTCTGTGCTTTTTGTTGGTGCTTCATAATGGCTCCTAGGCGAGACACTGCATGGCTGTTCCCCAGCGCAAGGAGACTGCTGTGCTTGCAGTGGTGAGGAGTGCTGCTGGGGCCTGAACACAACGCCTCTGATTGACGTTTGGATCCTTCCCATAAAAATGTTTCTTTGGCCAGTTTGGTGTACGCCAAGGGTCCCGACACTTGGGGCTGATGCAGGTGCAATTTTGAGGCCAGAGAACCTGTCTCAGTCAATCAGTCCATCCATCAATAAAATTCAGAGATTTCAGACTCATAAAAGCTATGGAATGAAGTGGCTTTCCTTCTCTGTTCCTGTCTATTTTATTTTTTGTTTGTTTCTGTGAGCTAGAGTTTTGCTGGATAGGTCAGGCTCACTGTGAACTCACTAGGTAGCTCAGGCTGGCCTCAAATTCAGGACAATCTCCAGCCTCGGACTCCCTAGTGCTGGAATTAGTAGACATGTGCTGTTGTACCTGGTTGGCACTTCTGTATTTGACCGCTGGCTCCAGGGATTTTTTAAGTGCCTACAACAAATAATGTAATTCCGCATTTCCCCTTGGATTTATACAAAGGTGGCATGTTACAGAGTGCTGCAACTCACGTCCCTTCGAAGGGCTGAACCCCAGTGGGTACTGTAGGATGGACTGTCCTTAATTAAGCCTTCCACATTGGCAGACTGATCTTTGCTATTAGGATGAGCTATAGTGTTGCTAGAAGAAGTCTGTTTGTTCCCTGGTAGGTTATTTACTTTCCAAAGTGGAGGAAAAAGTCGGCTCCCCAGAACGACCGCTCTCAGACCTGGGGCTCATCAGCTATCGCAGTTACTGGAAGGAAGTGCTGCTCCGTTACCTGCATAATTTCCAAGGCAAAGAGATTTCTATCAAAGGTTGGTTTTTAACTACTTGCCATGGTTAATGGTCCACTTGGTACCCTGGCTTTCCCACAGGGCCCTGCAGAGACAGTGTCCCTGCTGTTTCCCATGGCTGGAAAGGGATGGCTCATCAAATAGGGGCCACTGCAGGGCCCCTCACCTTGTTTATCATTTCTGGAGTTGCCAGTGCTGTTAATCTTTACAAAAGTCAGGAAAAAAAATTTCAAATATTTTGACAGCTAATGGAGCTCTAAGAGAGACATTCTTGCCTTCTCACACAAATGCTGCAGCAGAGTTTGGTCTTTATTTGACCTTAATTTTGGAGAGGCCTAGAATAGCTTCTTGTTGAAATACCCAGCTTGAGCACTAGGTTACTTGGACTGGCCAAATTTATGGTTTGTGCACATTGTCGGAACAGATGGAGTCCCACAGATTTCAGCCCTTGGGGTCCCTCTGAGGACAAGGACCCTTAGGGAGAGGCGGGGTCTGTGGTCTGACAGGTTCTCAGGACCTCTTCTGTTTCAGAAATTAGCCAGGAGACAGCTGTGAACCCGGTGGATATCGTCAGCACTCTGCAGGCTCTTCAGATGCTCAAGTATTGGAAAGGGAAGCACCTGGTTTTAAAGAGACAGGTGAGGCTTTTCTCAGCTTCTTGCCCGTGTTCCTGGAGGCAGAGCAGAGCAGAGCCCGCTGGGCCTGCCTGCTGAGAGGGAGGTCTCTCTTCAGACGGGTTGGTTCCCTATAGCTACTTTACTGGCCTCTTTTTTTTTTTTAGCTGGTAGTGAGACCTATATTGCCCTTCATATCCCCTACCTTGTTTGTTTTGTTTTGAGATAGGCTCTTGCTGTGTAGGATAGGCTGGCTTCAAACTTGTGGCGATCCTCCTGCCTCAGCCTCCTGTGTGCTGGTATTACAGGAGTGCACCACCGCACCAGCCCCCCCTTGTCAGGAGCTTCTGGTACACTCCTGTCTCAAATTTGGATGGCACAAGCCTAGCAGCTTTCTGTTCAACAGCACTTCTATCATTTGATGGTTTCCCTAACCTAGGAAAAGTGGCTGTAGAGTATCTCACAAATGCCCTCTCAGTTTATGTTCACTTCCAGAATTTTAGTTGACATATGGATAAATTAGATGAAGGGGTTTTCCTGCTCACTGCAGGCCAGGTAGGACAGCAATTCAGAGATCAAAACATACTATTTTTGCTGTTCGTGGTGGTACACATCTGTCATCTCAGCATTGGGAGGCTGAGGCGGGCAGATGGTTGTGAGTTAGAGGCCAGCCTGGGCTGCATAGTGAGCTCAATGCCAATCTGAACTACATGGCAAGACCCTGCCACAAACAACAAATAGTATATTTTCTGTACCTAAAGCTGTTGTCAGCTTCTTGGGGATTCCTTCTTGGCCAGTAGCCCCTTTGGTGTCTGTGACCTGCTGTGCGTGTTGCATGTGCCTAATAACGCTTCTCCCTGTTCTTCAGGACCTGATTGATGAGTGGATAGCCAAAGAGGCCAAACGGTCCAACTCCAATAAAACCATGGATCCAAGCTGCTTAAAATGGACCCCTCCCAAGGGCACTTAAAGTGGCCTGCCACTCTGAGCCAGCGAACCCCAGCAGTAGGACTCCATCCCCTAGGGATCTGTCTGTCATTTCTGTTGCTCTCGTGATAGACAAGTGCAGCACCCTTTGGGAAGGCCACGCCCCTCAGGACTGTCCTGGCTCCGCCCCCGTGTATACTGCAGTCGCTGGTTCTGAGGAACTGTTGTTTCGGCCTCAGTGAGGTTGCCCGGATGGGACGCGCACCATCCTCGGGCGCAGGTCCCGCGTAGCACTGACCCAAGGAGTTCTGTTCCGGTACTGTACCTGTCCAGTCACTGGTTCCGCCTCGTGTCCTCTGCCCCATGAGGCGTGTCGTGTCCTCTGAGCTTTGTTCTAGTCCTTCTTGCTGTCTGGTCACCAGACCTCCGACACGGTTGCCAGGGCAGGGCCTTTGCGGTTACCCCTCCCACTGAGTTGGGGGGGCAGGGAGGGGGGCGGCACCTTGGGACCTGTGGGTGCTGGAGGGGCCCTTGCACCTCGCTTGCCCTGTCATGCCTGCCTTTTTGTCCGTACCGGGCTGACCAGAGGAAGGACGGCGAAGAGCTTCTCAGGCCTTAGTCTCAGTGACAGCGAGTCACCCAGATGGCGGCGCGGAGGATGGTGTAGATTCTGGTCCATCTGAGGCCCCGTGGGCAGGGACCGGAGTCTCGGTGGAAGAGAATGGAGCTTCTTTTCGCCTCACGGAAAAGTGCCCGGCGGCGAACATGCTCTTTCTGCCCCTTGGCCCTTTTACTTTTGCAGGTGCCAAAAGTCATTTCTGGTCCTCTGTCGTGCCGCGTGCTAACTAGTAAGCTGCGCCCGCCGCACTGTCCTCTCCTTGCCCATCAGTCACGCTGATTTTCCCCAGAATCTCTGGCAGAAGTCGAGAGGGACCAGACCCGGTTTCCGCACGCTGCGGCCGCCCTGCCCACTGCGGTTTGCCCAGTCCGATGGCGCCGCCCTCCGAAGCTCCTCCCCCTCGTTTCTGGGGTGTGCCGCCACCCTTTCCTCTGGTCTCCCAGTCTTGGTGTTGTCCGAGTGCAGGAAGAGGTACCTCCTCTAGTTTCTCCCGCGCCCGTTAGAACCTGCTATCGTGGGGCAGCTTTTGATGTTTGACGTGTCTCCTGCGACACCGCTGTTGTCGCGTGGCGCCCTCCCCGCCATCCCGACTCCGGTCATGCGTGCCTTTCTCGCGTTATCCCCGTACACTACTTCTCTCCACTGTGGGTTGCGGGAGCTGGTGTTAAGCATGTTCTGTGGCGGCTCCCTCCAGTGTCCCTGTTGAGACTCATCCCGAAGCAACTTCACTGGGGTTTTCTGAAGGGGTCAAGGCCTTTTCCAGACGCCACATCCTTCCCCATATGTGGTAGAATGTGCTCTTCTATATCTACTCAATAAAGCATGTTCTCTGCTCACGGCTGCGCCCTGGGATCCATCTGTGCAACAGCGTCGGCTGCTCCGTCCCCACCCCGGGGACTGGTTCTCTGGCAGGAAACAGTGACCAGAGACTTCTGGCTGGGGGACCCCCCCCCCCACCCTGGGTACGGGAAAAGTGTTTGCTTCCATTGGCCTCGTGGATTGACCTTTACCTGCAACTTTCTTCGCATAAAAGAAGCTCAGCTTCCTTTCTGGGAAGGGCAGGAACCTGCGCTTACCAAGGATTGGTACCTGAAGCCCATCTGGAGGCTCCTGCTCCTCTCTGGTGAAGAAATCGCGACGCCTTTGTGGTTAACCGTCCTCTCCCTTCTAGACGGGGTCCCTGTTCCAAGCTAACACTGCGCTGACGTGGATGGAGCCTGTGGAAGCTCCCAGAAGAGAAATTGATTTTAGTTGATCTGAGCAGCAGGGACTTGAGGATGAAACCAGGAAATAAAGTGCCCCTCTCCCCTCTCTTCCACTCTGGGTACTGACCGGCCCTTTGCCTACCCAGGGCCCTGGAGTTCTCATAACGCTGTCAGCAGAGATTAGATAGACCCCTTTTCCCAGATGAGAAGGTTTGAGGCTCGCAGAGGTCCTGCTGCTGGGTCACAGCAGTAGAACAAGAGCCGCGCTTCTCGGAGCCCAGATCGGTGCCCAGACAGCGCAGTCATGAACTCCAGTCCCCTGGAGTGAGCCGCAGTAGTTCTCAGTGGCACAGGATACCCTTAGATGGCAAGGTGCTTGGACGTGGCTGAGCTTTCTTGGTCCTCACAACTGTGACGGGTCGCACGGCTGGGAGAGTCGCTCATGTCAAGCCAGTTGGTCCAGATGAAAGTCGGGGCCGGGCGCCATTTGAAGCCAGTCTGCAGGCTTCAGCCGCAGCTCACGTACATGTCCCTCTGGACACCAGGTGGAGACCGGCTCTGCGGGTGTGAGCTGCTGACTCCGGGGGTCTTCAGGTATCCCTGCCTGGGTATCCCTGCCTAATCCCGGAGGAGCAGCGGGGGTCCTGGCATTCAAACAACAGGGTTTTTGAGGCGGAGTGTGAAACAGCAGCCTTGGTCTTTGCCCTCTGTTTGCTTTTGACCTTTGGGAGTCTGAGCAAAGCGATGCATCTTTTTTTTTTTTCTTTCTGAGACAGGGTCTTGCTTTGTAGTTCAGGCAGGCTCCGAGCTCAGCCTCAAACACATCACAGCAATCCTGCCTCTGCCTCCCGAGTGCTGGGATTACAGGCGTGAGCCACCACGCCCAGCACTGTGGTATGTGGTACTGGTTGCTGCTGGGCGTGAGTCTCCACACCCAGTATTGTATGTGGTTACCGGGGAATCGAACCTGGGCCCTTGCGCTTGCAAGACAGGCGCCGGAACCACTGAGCTAACTCCCTGGCCCACCGTGCATTTTTTAAAAAAGCCAACCCATGTAAATAGCACATTTGCAGTCGAGCAAATCGTGTCTTTGAAGTCCACTCCTGAACACAAGATAAACAGCCCTGGTTTGAAAGGCCCGGGAGTGTGTGCTGCCTTGCCTCTCACGCCAAAGCCCTGAGCTTTAGTGTGCCTGGGCCTCGCATCTAGTCCCACTGCACGCGGTGAGGTAACAAAGCCCGGTCCTGTGCGCCTTGTCGTTAGCTTCCTTCCCGTGGGCTCCCCAGGATGTGTGTACAAAGTGGGCAGCCTTCGTGACATGCCAGGGATCCACAACGATCCCTTTTGCTCAAGAACAGTCTGCACTGTGTGCTAGGAACTTGAGAAGCCACCTTTGTGTGTGTTGGGATTGTGGAATTCTAGAACTGGACCTTAGCTGGTTTTGCTCCAGCCCTTGGGCCGCAAACGTGGATGGCTGCCCCTTCCCGACCGTTTCCTGCCCATGGGGACAGCATGATCGCTCCCTTCCCTTGTGGTGTCTTCAACCACGCCGGTGAATGTCACAAAGAAACAGGATCGTCCGCTGGTGCAAAATGCCCCAAGCAGAGTATCAGGCCTCCTCTTCCCTCTTGGACAGTACCGTTAGATAGTGACCGTGTTGCCACCATCTAGGGGTTGAGGGCTTATTTGTGTCCAAGAGTGGAGAAAATAACCCTCACTGTTGTTCAGCTGTGGCTTGACTGTGCCCAAGTGTTCCCTGTGAGACACAAACACCTTTATCCTCAAGAAGCCCTGAGCGGGGGCTGGGGAGTTAGCTCAGTGGTTCTGGCGCTTGTCTTGCAAGCGCAAGGACCTGGGTTCGATCCCTGGTAACCACATACAATACTGGATGTGGAGACTCACGCCCAGCAGCAATCATACCACATACCACAGTGCCGGGCATGGTGGCTCACGCCTGTAATCCCAGCACTCAGGAGGCAGAAGCAGGAGGATTGCTGTGATGTGAGTTGGAGGCTGAGCTCAGGGCCAGCCTGAACTACAAAGTGAGACCCTGTCTCAAAAAAACCTAAAAAAAAAAAAAAAAAAAAAGCCCTGAGCATTCCAAGAAGCCAGTCATTCTTGTTTCTGAGAACAGCTCCTCATTCCAAAGTGATCAGAAAAGGTTTCCTAGGTATCCTTGAAGCCAGCAGTTGCTCAGACCCTGCACTGGGGGAGCTGCTGATTCCAATACCTTAGTCTGCCTCTCCTCTTTGAGTGCGGGCTGGGCTGGCTGGGGATTATCTTCATTGATGTAGTGCTGTGGAAGTGATATTCTAGTAGCTTCTGCATTTTCCTATTGACATTGGATTTACATGCTGCCAAACCGGAAGCTTGAGGCAGACTACTGAGCGGGGAGAAAGCCTGTGACGCCATGGTGGGTGAGCTGAAGCTCCTGCTAGCACAGAAACCCTGGCCATCCCAGACACCTAGACTCAGTGAACGCAGCCTTCTGAGCGCCCCCTACTGGTGCCTTAGGAAGTTGGCAAAACATCCAGCGGAGACCCACCAACCCATTAGAGCGAGGTGTACTGAAACTTCATGCTTTGGAATGATCCCGTAGATGGCGCTGAAACGAATCCGCTGGGATTGAGTTTAGCCCTGTTGTCACCATCAGCCGATGGCCTCTGATTGGAAGGTGCGTGCTGAGGAGGCTGCCCGCCTGTAAACGACAGTTCAGCCCAGCTTAGCCACTGGGCGGTGTCAGCTGTCAGTCGAATTCCTCTGAGGCCTCTGTTTGACCTCAGGGCCTGAGCCGCCTCCCTAAGGGAGTCAGGAAGAGTGAAGACAAGGACCTGTCGCTCCCTGGCTCCTTGGCTGGCTTGTTTACTCCAGCGTGCAAGCCTTTCCATGAGCTGACTCCACGCGCATGGCTCCTGTCGGCCCTTACGCCCTGCCTCCACCTCCACCTGCAGCTGGAGCAGCCCACTGTCCCTCTGTACTTCCTGGAAAAGCCTCTTTCAGTTGTCCCCCAGTGTGTTCCATTAAATACCCGAGTATAAACCAAACGGGCACTCTGATCAAATAAGTTTGGAAAGCACCATGGTAAATACTGGTATGTGTCTTGACTTCTCAAAACCTTCAGTAAGCTAGTGGGCACTGGGGTTTCCGAGAGGGAGAGAGGAGGTAACAGTTCCTAAGCGATTTCATCAGGAAGAACCCTCTAGGGCTGGTGTGGGGGCTCAGCCTTTGGAAATGGGCGCAGCTAAAAAGTGCTTCCTCAGGGCCATTCGTGTCGTAGCATCCGAGGCTGGCAGGTATCTTGGTCGGTGCCTGACCCTTGTGTCCTGTGTAACTTCAGGTACGTGGCTCACCGTCCCCTGCAGAACACTCGACACAGATTCCTTCAGTGTTCGTGGGGGCCATGGCAGTGGCCCTGGGGTGGCATGTATTGACACAGATGACTGCCAGTCTTATGGAGAAACATGCTAAATGCATATTGTTTCTAATATGATCAATAAAAGGGAGGGATAGAGTACTGTCAAAGTATTAGCAGGAGGGGACTCTCTGAGCTCGGGGATGCAGTTTTAAAAGGGCCTTTGCTCTGGGACCGGAAAGCTGAGTGCTGTGGGGTGAGCCGAGATCAAGCTGGATCCAGACCTGGCAACAAGCGTGTGGTGTGTGAGGTAAGACGCTGGTGGTGTGACGGTGAAGGGGGAGACCAGTGAGCACTTGCTTTGAAGGTCTCAGTGGAGGAACGACAGGGTAGGTGGCTGGTGGTGAAATGGACAAGGAGGTCTGTGGAGAGGCCACCACACACTAGCACTGGATCGAAGTGGCTCCCGTTAGTGGCGACAGTGATGAAGGCAAAGGTGGACGAATCAGGTAGATTCTGGAGAAGAGCAGCCAGGGGGGGAAGGTGTCAGGAGTGGGTAGCTCTTTGGCAGCTGAACATATCAGGTGCCATCTGAAGAGACGTAGGTCACATGCCTTTGTTAGGACATGTTGAGTTTGAGAGCAGGATGATCATGAAGAAGGAGCTGCTGGTACTTGCCTAGGTCAGTGTCTTTTCTCTCCAGTACGGGGGCCCAGCCCAGGCCTTGTGCCGGCTAAGCAAGTATTCTGCTCCATTCCCATGATCAAGCCCAGAGCATGTACACTGAGCAGCATCTCCAGCACTATTTTATTTTACTTTGAGGCAGAGTCTCACTGTCACTCAGGTGCCCATCTGGGCTTGACCTTGTGACTCCTCCTGTCTCAGCTTCCCAGATTCAGCTTCTCAAAATAGCTGGGATTATTACAGCCGTGCACCACTGTGCTTGGCTTTCCTCTCCTTTTGTTTAGTTTTGGCTTTTTGAGACAGGGTCTCACTGTGTAGCCCAGGCTGGCCTTCAACCCGCAGCGATCCTTCTGGCTCAGCCTCCTGAGTGCTGGATCATAGGAATGTACCACTCTGCACAGCCTACCCTGACCTTCTTCCTGTCCCTTATCACACACAAAAAATCAAATGCCCACGCCGAGTGTGGTGGCACAGCTTAAGAATTATCAGTGTGGCAACTCAGTGAGACCCAGTGTCCAAAAACAAGAAGAGGCCAAGAATTTAGCTCAGTGGTTCTGCCTGGCAAACACAAGGTCATGAGTTCGATCCCAGGTACCACACACCACAATGCTGGGTGTGGTGGCTCACACTTATAATCCCAGCACTCGGGAAGCGGAGGCAGGAGTATTGCTGTGAGTTTGAGGTTGGCCTGGACTACATAGTGAGTTCAGGGCCAGCTTGAGCTACAAAGTGAGACCCTGTCTCAAAAACACTAAAACAAAACAAAAAAAAAAAACAAAAAGAACTGGGTGTGTAGCTCAGCTCGAGGCCAGGGCCTGGGGTCTATCCTGAGTACCAGGATGAACAAACTCACACGCCCAGAGAAACTAACACATTTTATCTCTGGAGAGAGGGGCTCCAAGAAGCTAAGCCTTTCACAGTCTAGTGAATGAAGGCATTGTGTTTACTGCCTGGCCCTGGCCCCTCCCCTCATCACCTCAGCTTCCTAGGGATTCATCGGGGCCAAGCACCCTGCCATCTGTCTTCTGTGTCCCCGCTGCCTCTAACCCAGCTCAGGGACAAGGGCCTGTCCACTAGAGCCCGATGAAAGGTGGGAGCCGTTCCTTCCTCAGGAACAATTTTCCTGGAACCACAGCCTACCCCGAAAGCCAGGGTGAGAGTTTCAGGGCCACCTGGTACAGGAGAACTGGCACATGGCCTGGGACCCAGTTCCCCTCCACAGAAGATACACAGAACTGGACCCCCGAGGCCCTCACCGTGTGGGGACACAGCATCTTCTTTAAGGCTGGGCTTGGAGCTGGCGCTTTCGCCCCCTCTGCCTATGAGCGAGTGCTTTTTCTCCACCTGAGAACCGCTCCCGGCCACGCAGTCTTCCAAGTTCTGGAAAAGCCGCGCTGGCCTGCAGGCATCTCGCCCTCGGGCCGCATCACATCAGAAGCCACTGACTGGCCATTCATTTATTACCCCCCACTGTGTGCCGGATGTGGGGTACAGAGTTCGAGGCTGACCCCGTGATGCTGTTGAGGAAGTGCTGGGGAGGGCAAGGTCACCCCAGCCCTTAAGGGTGACATGGCACATCTGTACACACCACTGCTTGACGCCGAGGCCCTGGAAGAAACTCCCTGAGTTCAACAAGGACCTGGCTTGAAGTGCCAGGGTCGAGGGCAGGAGGCGGGTCGGTGGCGTGCTGCCCGGTCCGCTGTGGCACTCCAGAGAAGAGGTGGCATCCTCGGGGAAGGGTCCTGTGGGGCTCTCACTCTGAACCGGGGTCCTTATGCTCTGTGCCTGCGGGGGGCTCTGTAGGAGGCTGATGGTTAGGGGAGCCTATGCCACGGGCCAGAGACGGAGCTGGCCCCAGTTTTCCTCCCTAAAGAGGAGAATGGAGTGGACATTCCAAAGTCCCCAGGGAGCTCCTGCGGACACGGGAGGTGCCACGGGCCAGGGAAGCAGAGACATGGCCTTTGGTCCTGTCACTAGCTCGCTGAGCTACTTCAGACAACTTGCTTTCTGTCTCCTTTTGAAAAAGGACAGCTCGGCTCCGTGCCATGTGTGGGGAGCGCCCATTTCTCTTTGATGTCCGGGACCCTTCAAGTGGAGCAAGAGAATCTCGGGGAAAACAGGCTCTTCCCACTTTTAGTCCCAAGACCCTAGAATGAGCAGGGGGCCCCCAGAAGTCCATGGCCTGGGGGACAAGGCTGGGCACAGGCAAATGCAGCCCTTGACTCGAGGCCTCCGCCTGATGGCTTGTGGGGGTCTCTTCTATCCACTTTCCCATGGTGCCCGAGCCACCCACTAGAGGTTGTAGCCTACCTTCCTTGGAGAGTCCTCCCCTGTCCAGGAGGACTTGGACCACTCGTTCCAGCTGATGGCCTGGCAAGGGACAGAGGAGAGGCGGAGGAGCAGCAGCAGAGGGAGTGAGGGGGAGGCAGGGCCAGGCCCACGGGGCTCCATAACAGCAGGCAGGGCGGTGCGAGGCCACCCTGGGCGGGTGTTTACGCGCTGGTCCTCCCTCCCCACTCCTCTCCGCTCTGCCCTGCAGCTGGAGGGGGCTGGGCATGATCCTGAGACCACGTGGGGTGCGGTGCAGTCTGGTGGTTTTCCCTGGGCTTTGTTCCCCACTTTGTGCTTGTGGGCCTTAGGCAGGATGGGCGCTATCCAGGTCCCCGCTGTGTGCAAGGACTGAGCTCCAAGCTCTCCTGTCTCTGATAGTGACTTATTTTCCCAACTCTAGGTTCTAGACTCAAGGTTATTTTGAAGTTTTGACAGAAATAGACTCAGCCTTTTCTCCTCCCACTTCCACCAGCGCACCCCAGTCATGTGCAGACCACCTCTAGGAAACAACCCCGAAGCCTGGCGGGCGAGTGGCCAAGACACACCGGCCCTGCCCTCGGCTTGGCAGTGCCAGCCTGGTGTCCCCTGGCATGGTTAACCCGCCTCTTCCCAGGGAGCAAGCAGGGGTGGCATTGCCTACCTGCTGGCTCTGGCTGGATCTGAGGTTCACCTGGGGGAAGAACAGGAAATGAGGGCTAAGCACTTCCGGGGGCTTGGAGAGGTGGGGCCCACAGGGTGTGTACACCGCTGATGCCTGGCCCAGCTGGGCGGGTGGCCTCCCTCACCTGAGGAGCTTTCGACCCGGGAGCTGGGGACCTTGCACGTGTGAGGACTGCAAGGCTCAGGAACTCTCTCTCCTCCACTCCCCCTCACTCCTCTGAGCTTCTGTGTCTGGAGGAGATCTCTAAAGTGGCCAGGCTCCAACTCATTTTGTCCTACAGGAAGCCAAGGCCATATATGCACTTTTTGCTGCAAGGCAGTCCTTGAATTCATGGCCACCATTTTAAACAATTGAGGAATGTAAAGATATGGACAGTAAAAATTAAAGTCCTTCTTCACTCTCTCCCCTCACCGCACTTCCTGTCCAAAACAGAACCACTCTTTATAGTTTGAAGTTTATCCTTCTGGAACTTTCCTGTGTTTGTGTATATGCGTGTGTATAATATGTAATTTTTAAAAAGCAAGTAGGTTTCTTTGATGCACAATGTTCTGTAACTTACTTTCTCACTTTAACTATATATCTGTTTTTGTTTGTCTTTATTTTTATTTATTTATTTATTTTTTAGGTTTTTGGAGACAGGGTCTCGCTTTGTGGTTCAGGCTGGCCCTGAGCTCAGCCTCCAACTCACATCACAATCCTCCTGCCTCTGCCTCCCGAGTGCTGGGATTACAGGCGTGAGCCACCACGCCCAGCACTGTGGTATGTGGTACTGGTTGCTGCTGGGTGTGGGTCTCCACACCCAGTATTGTTATGTGG
>PVIR01024631.1:0-10112 GCA_004026965.1 Petromus typicus | reverse complement strand
TTGCAGGTGTCACCACTGAGTGTGGCTCATCTGTTTAATGTCCACATACGTCATGGATGAGCCTAATATGTTTTGATGTTTTCCCTGTGATGGTCTTTGTGTTATTTCTGAATCTTCCTAGGATAAACACTTTCACAGTGAATGTTTTCATGCAGAGATCTCAGAGCTCATATGGCAATGTCACATCCCAGAGAGATTCCCTCTTGTGAGACAGTTGGTCAAGGTCCTGTGTACTGAGTTGGAGGGATGTGAACAGTGAATAAAAGTTCCAGTTGTTCCCAACATGGAGCACAACCACTTAAAAAAAATGGAATACTAAGCCGGACCTGTTGGCACATATCTGTAATCCCAGCACTCAGGATGCTGAGGCAGGACAATTGCAAGTTTGAGACCAGCCTGGGAAAGTTCAAAAGACCCTGTCTCAAAATAAAAAATAAAAAATGGGGGCCGGGGAGTTAGCTCAGTGGTTCCGGCGCCTGTCTCGCAAGCGCAAGGACCCGGGTTCGATTCCCCGGTAACCACATAACAATACTGGGTGTGGAGATCCACACCCAGCAGCAACCAGTACCACATACCACAGCACTGGGCGTGGTGGCTCACGCCTGTAATCCCAGCACTCGGGAGGCAGAGGCCGGAGGATTGTGATGTGAGTTTGAGGCTGAGCTCAGGGCCAGCCTGAACCACAAAGCGAGACCCTGTCTCAAAAAAACCTAAAAAAAAAAATAAATAAATTAAAAAAAAAAAAGAGCTGGGGATGTACATCACTGTGAAAATCCTGGGTTCAAAATCTAGTACTAAAAAGAAAAGAATATTGATGGTGAGCTAAGAGAAAGCAGCTCTGGACTGTTTCCATCCACGTGCTGGTGCCACCTCCCAAAACATCCAGATGGGGCAGGTGCGGGCACCGGCCAGGGTTCCCCGTGGGGTGACCGCAGGGTGCCCCAGGGACAACAACCCTTACCCCTGTGCCTGACATCATCATGGACACAGCGCCGTGTTCCGCGGGCTGCCCCACCGGGCCCCTGCAGGACCTGAGCAGCGGGCCTCAACCCCCCACTCAGAGCCACCCTCGGGCCCCGCCCATCTGGTCACTCACCTCCCACTCGCTTCCCCATCAGCCCGAAGAACCGCTTGGCCTCCTGCAGCTGGAGCTGAAGGCTTGGGACAGCGACCGCCTGGAGAAGTAGAGTCAGCAGAGGGGTTCGGGGGAGGTTGACGTGGAGAACCCCAGAGGGAAGTGGGACCTTACCAACTCAGCTGCTGTTTGGTCATCAGACACCGCCCAGTGTCTGCACTGGCCCCTCCTGAATATGTTCTTTCTTTTGGTTTTTGTTTTGTTTGTTTGGTTTTGGTTTTTCTTGAGACAGGGTCTCGCTTTTGTAGTTCAGGCTGGCCCTGAGCTCAGCCTCAAACTCACATCACAGCAATCCTCCTGCCTCTGCCTCCCGAGTGCTGGGATGACAGGCGTGAGCCACCACGCCCGGCACTGTGGTATGTGGTACTGATTGCTGCAGGGCTTGAGTCTCCACACCCAGTATTGTATGTGGTTAGCGGGGATCAAACCCGGGTCCTTGTGCTTGCAAGACAGGCGCCGGAACCACTGAGCTAAATCCCCGGCCCTTTTGGGTTTTTTTGTTTTTTGAGTCGAGGTCTTGCTACGTAATGTAGGTTGGCCTAGAACTCACCGTGATCATCCTGCCTCAGCCTCCCTGAGTGCTGGGATTACAGGTATGCACCACCATACCTGGTCTTTCGCATGTATTACACCATGTTATGCGTTATAATTAAAAGCTATAATTAATAACTAACCACCTGCTGTGTTCTTGGCACACACAGTACACAGCACTCTTACTGTCTCCACTTTACAGAGGAAACAGAGGCACAGAGAGATTCCACAATGTGTCTCCAGTGCTCCAGCCAGGAAGTGAGGCCGGAGCCAGAATGAGCACCCAGGCCTCCCCACGCAGGCCGGGCTCTCAGATCCGATGGTCAGAGCCCCGTGTGTCTCCCCAGCCACCGCTGGAGCAGGGAGGGGATGCCCCCCGCCCGCCCCCCTAGGTGGTGAGCCAGTGACATGCCAGAAGTGGCTGAACCACGACTCACAAGTCTGATTTCCGGGCAAAGGGGTCTGTTCCATCCTGGGAAATGTCGCTCAGCTCACTGGGATGTGGCCCAGGGGAGCACCCAGGAGGCCCAAGCCCTCTCCCCGCCCTGTGCCCTAAGAAACACCCCCTCGTCATGAAGTTACTGCCCCCAGAGCCTGCCATAGCCATTTTCATCCTTACCCTAAAGGGACAAATGTCCTGCCCGGTGTTTCAGACTGAAGTTCTCTCTCCTTAGTGACCTGTGACTTCACCTTGAGTTCCACCCGGAATAGGGATTTCTTTGTCCAGTAGTCTGGAAATACACCTGCCTGGAGGCAGGGAGCTGGGCGTGGGCTCTGTCCCCCATCCCTGGGACCCACAGCGAACCAGTGGGGGCAATGGAACTCAGACGCCTTTCCCAGTGCGTCTTGTCTCAACTTCAGGGTCTGGAGGGGACTGTTCTCCAAGTGCGGGACTAATTCAGTCACTTCCCAACTGTCTCCTCCCTGGATGTCAGTAGCTGGCGCAGCCGTCTCAGGCTGGAGTCGCCCAGCCCGGCCGGAAACCCGAGAAGACTCTTTGGAGAAAAGCTCATGAAAACCACTTTGCTTTCAGCACAAGTTGGATAGAGCAGCTTTTAATGAATTAAACAGGGCTGACCCTTCTCCCTTTCAGTGGTTTTCTACTAGGGAGAGAGGTACACTAGAAAACCCTCCGGATCTCTGCTGATCTGAACCCCAGCTCCCAGGGGACTGCAGTGGGGCCCTGGCAGCTAGGGGTGACCAGCTTACCCTAGAGGTGTCCCCATCCATCTGGCACTTCATCCCAGAAACCCGGATGTTTGACGTTGACACCATAAGGTGCAGCAAACCTAAATAATAGCCTGGGATGATCTTTAGTCCAAAGAGCAGCAGGAGTCAGAGAAGCTGAAACTAACCCGGTTTCCAGGGCCTGCTGTCTTCTCCCCTCCACCCACACTTTCACTGTCAGACTGGAAAGGGGCCCTCAGGCAAGCCGTCCACGCCACCATTCATGTCACTCCAGTGACCTCACCTCACTCCAGGACCTCAGGCCAAGGGCAGCTGCAGTGTCCTCCCCGTCCAGGAGCAATGGGACGTGCTGGCCCGGTTGTTCCTTCCTTGGAGCTCCCTTCGAGCACCGTCTCTCCCTAACCTGCCCGGACCGTGCCCCTACTCTGAGGGGAGCCCTCAGGTCAAGGCCTTCGTACCCCCATCAGATCTGCTCCGCTTGGGGATGGGGTTGGGCTGGTGCAAATGCTGGGACTCTTAACTTCTAGCACCCAGGAAGTTTGGAAGAGAAAACTCTAAAACCGAGACTTGTTGGGAAATGGAAGAATTTGTGTGGACATATGAGACAGAAGAGCTGGTCCCTTTGAAAGGAGATTGTGGGCAATTCTCAAGTGCGCTACTCGTTATACGCCTTGGACAGGCTGTGTGGCTGTGCTTTTGGAGCTACCAAATCTTGAACAAACTAAATGATCTCTCTATGCCTCAGTTTCCTTATCTTTGAAACAAGGAAATAACAGTACTTTGCCATGAGGTCTTGAACAAACTAAATGATCTCTCTATGCCTCAGTTTCCTTATCTTTGAAACAAGGAAATAACAGTACTTTGCCATGAGGTCGACAGAAGAGTTAAATGAATTAATGCCTATAATTCATGCTATGGAACATACTACGTGGGGTTTTTTTCTAGACAGGGTCTCTCTGTGTGGTTGAGGCTGGCCTTGCACTCATTGCGATCTTCCTGCCTTAGCTTCCTGATGGGATGACAGGTGTGTGCCAACATCCCTGTCAAAATGGTACGTTGTTCCCGTATTGGGAGATGAAACCAGGTATTGGTAATATGCTAAATAAGCACTTCTTTGACACACATGTGCATGCACACGTGCGCACACACACGCTCCCATAAATGTGAGCCCCTTTGGTGGTCCACCAGGTCCAGAAGCGTACCTTTGAATTTGCCCACAGAGAGGATGGCCCGCCTGCCTCTCTGGGCAGTGTGCAACCACATGAGGGGGTCTTCTACCTACCACCGCGGTCACTGCCTCCCTGCTCAGAGCCCCCCCCCAGGTACCTCCAGGGCCACAGTCACCCAGGGCTGCTCTTCAGTGCTCAGTGCCAGTTTCTCTCTGCCATGGCCTGTCGAGGTGCCCAGGGACAGCCCCGCCAGGAAGAAGAGGGCCAGGCGGGGCAGCATGGTGGGTGCTGCTGGGTCCTTGACCCTCCTGGTGCCTCTCAGCTGCTGGTGTGTGTGTGGAGGACGCTCCTTGTCTGGTCTTTCCAGCTCTTCTGCTTCCTTCTCTGTTTATCCAGCCCAAGGGCCAGGGATCCCCTGCCCCTGGCCAATGCCAGCTGGAGGCCTGTGGAGGAGGGACCAGCCCCCCTGCTGCCAGACACCTGATCCTGACTTAGCCCTCCCACAACCCTGCCTGGCCTCTGGCTCAGCTCCCTGGCTTTCTCCCTCTGCAGGTGCTGCAGCCCAGGGTGCCTTCTCAGGTCCCAGGCCTCCCCCCAGAGCCCCCTCCCCCCGCCTCCCATCACTTGCCTCTCCCTTCCGGCTGCTTAGCCTGTTTCTTAGTGTTTCTCCTTCAACTGCTCCCCCCCTCAAAGAAGTGAGGCTCCAGCGTGGGCAGGCTGGCATCAGCCTGTAACCCCAGCATTGTGAGAGGGCTGAGGCAGGCGGATCCCATGTTCGAGCCCAGCCTGGGCAACTTAGCAAGAGAGTTTGTTCCTCAGGGCTTTGTGGTGAGACAGCTGAATTCCAATTCTGGCCCCGTCACCAAATGCCGTGTGACCTGAGGCACATCACGTAACCTCTCCAAACCAAGGGTCTGCCATCTGCAAAGCAGGACTAATAATAGGGCTGGGTCCAGAGTTTCCACTGAGATAATGTGTGCAGAGCACTTAGTGCAGGGTATGCTGGTAAATATTTAATGCCCTTAACTGTTATTAGTTACCAACCCTGACATCGGGTCACAGATAGATGATAGGGATTCTGCTCCTGTCTGAGAGCTGCTCATGGGCCACATCAGGGGGGCAGATGAGCAAGTCATGCGTGGTCAGTGCCAGTGTAGACGGGGAGCAGTAGGCAACTCCCTCTCCCAACCCATCCCCACATGGTCGAGCATAGGTTTTGCCCGAAATTGTGATCCTCCTGCCTCAGCCTCCTGAGTAGCTGGAATTATAGGCATGCACCACAGTGCCTAGCAAATCTGAATCTCACTTACTATACACCTCCTTGCTAGGATTTTTCTGTCTCTACCTCTGTCTTCTACACGAATGACTGGAACTTTTCCCACTACCTCCCCACTTGTAGCTCTGTGGCTGCTGAGCAGTTGTACAGGTTGTGTATTGCACAAGGATGGCTCCTGGGCAGACTGATTACTAATACAGCCTGGCGTGAGGCCACAGGCCTGGGAGAAGGTGCCAGGCTCAGGGCAATACTGCTGGTAGTCAAAGGCACCATAAACATTCTGAAAGGAGGCTATGAGAGTTGTGTGCCCGGCACATAATAATTCCAAAATAAAAACGTACCAGGGGAGTCCAGGCCTAGTATGGGAGAATAAATAAGGGACTGTGGAACACCGGGAGGCAGGGCCCTTCCCCCGCCCGTCCACCAACTGCTGGTGGGTCCCAGATCTCACGAGCTCAGGACTCCGGCATTTTTGAAAATGCAGGTTGTGTGGCCCAGTCTCATTCCCAGAGCGTTTCTCTGGGCACAGCAGGGAGGCTGTCACACAGCCCTCACTGGACTCTCCTCCTCCGGGCTGGGCACTCTGTGCGCAGCTCAGGTTTCCCCGCTGTTAAGTTTTTCCTTGCAAGAAACGTAGCCTTGCTTTTCATCTTATTCATTTTACAGACAGGGAAACTGAGGCAGGCCAGGCTTATTCTGATTGGCAGACTAACCCGGGCCCTGCAGCACTGAGGTCCCGTCCTGGAGACCTGCCGTCTGCTGGTGCAGAGTTGACCTTGGGCCCAAGGAGTAGCTGAGCCTCGGTTTCCCCACCTGCAACGTGGAGCTGCCTGCATAGGGTGCGATAAAGACAGTACGACTCCTGCGGGTAAAGCGCCCTCCGGGAGCCGGTGTCCTGAGCCACCATGCGGGACCACCCGGACACTGGGGGCCTGGAACGCAGGGCAGCGCGATGAGGGAGCGAAAACCCCCAAAGCCCGGAAGGCCGGCAGCAGGACGGGCACCAGCTGCAAACCGCGGCTATTTGGAGCATCGCTCTCCGGCTGCGGTCGGACTGGGGCTGGCAGGGCCGTAGCCCCGCCCGGTGCCCTTGGCCACCCGGCACTGCCTGACCCAGCGCCCCCCGGGAAGACGAGCCCCGAGAAGGGCAGGGCGCGCCCTGGGAGAGCCAGGCCCGGGGGGTGGGGGAGGGGGTGTCGGGTCAAGGGTCCCAGGTCCCCGTCGGCAAGGCGCGGTAAAGGTTCCGGTTCAGGCCGCCCGGACCTCCGAGTGAGCGGGCCGGGGGCGGCGTCTGGCCGCGGGGCTGGTCGCGGCAAGGGCGAGGCTCCCGGGGCGCCGGGTGGGCGCAGGATTGCTAAAGGCTGCGGTTTGGCTGGGATGGCGGAGCCCAGAAAAAGAGAAAGCAGAAGGGAGGGATTAAAACGAAAAAAAGCTGGGCCGAGCAGAGCTGCGGGAAACTGGAGACGAGGGCGGGATGCGGGAGGAAGCGGCCTGTCCTACGCCTGCTGCGGCCGCAGGAGGCGGGCCGTTGGCTCAGTCTGCTCCAGGGAGGAGCAGAGGGGGGATTCGAACGCGCGGCCCTGCCCTCGCTTGCGCTTCCACCTTCTGTCGGCAACCTGGTGGGGAATGGCAGGGGCTGGGAGGGGCCTGGTGGGGTCTCCGCTGCTTCACGAGGATCCCTGGGCCCGAGGGCGGGAGTCAGCCAACCTCATCGAGGTCTCCGCACCCCGACACTGCCGCCGTGGGGCGTCCTCCCGCGCCCCACCAGCGCCCCCACGTGGAGGCGTCTCCCACGCTGCTCTTGGCTTCTGAGCTCAGGCTAGGTGGGGACGCTGGGGGCGACACCCGGAGGAGTGGGTGGGGCTCTCTGGAGCTCAGGCCTTGACTCTAGCTGGGCCTGGTGCTTGGACCCCTGCGGTCACCATGTGGTGGACTCAGGGGCCTCTGAACTTGGGTTCTCCCGCTCATTCACTGATTGCGAATTTACCTGTCACTTTACAAAATGAGTTGTCAGGAAACAGCAGGAACAGGCGTGGGCACGCATGACGGTGGTAATAGCATGGAAGGGGCCGTGGCAGGCGCCCTGAGGATGGTTGACCTCTTACCCCCTTTCCAATGTGAGCACATTCCCCCTGCACAAGATGCTGCGGGTGGTGTGGATCTGCAGCCCACAACGAAGGCGGAGCAAGCAGCCTTTGCCCCTGTGCCCAGGAGCTGTGTGGGCAGATCGTGGCAGAAGACTCAGCCCAAGGCTGCCTTGCCCTTGGCATTCCCGCCCTGTCCTTTATGTCCCTAGTGTCTCTGCAGGAGCTTGAAGCTACTGCGTAGTTCCAGAGCTGATTGGAGTGTGAGAATATTCAGGAAGTCCTGGGTCCTCAGCCCTACCAGCAGGTCCTGCCTGCTGTCAGAGGCCCAGGGCCAGGGACCTGGCTCTCTCGCCTGGCTCCTTCCATCCCTGTCCTCTTTCTCTGAGGGGTCCACCCCTGTGACCCCCACCTCTTTTGTCTTTAAGGAAAGGCGAACATGCAGAGTGGGGTTTAGTCCACTTGTAGGACTTATATCTAAGCAGTAGCCAGAATAGTAAAGAATATTGTGGGTTCAACGTGACTGTGGTACATGCCTGTAATCCCAGCATTCAGGAGGCTGAAGCAGGAAGATCCCTTGGAGGCTAGCCTGGACCACAGAGTGACTTCCAGGTCAACCTGACCTACATAGTGAGACCTTGTCTCAAAAAACAAACAAACAGGGCCGGGGAGTTAGCTCAGTGGTTCCGGCGCCTGTCTCGCAAGCGCAAGGACCCGGGTTCGATTCCCCGGTAACCACATAACAATATTGGGTGTGGAGACTCACGCCCAGCAGCAACCGGTACCACATACCACAGTGCCGGGCGTGGTGGCTCACGCCTGTAATCCCAGCACTCGGGAGGCAGAGGCAGGAGGATTGCTGTGATGTGAGTTTGAGGCTGAGCTCGGGGCCAGCCTGAACCACAAAAGCGAGACCCTGTCTCAAAAAACCTAAAAAAAAAACAAAAACAAAAACAAAACAAAAACAACAACAAAAAGAACAAAACCTAGATCACTCAGGTTTGAATCCTGTCCCTGCCACTCACATTAGCTACTTCGGGCAAGCAGCTTAACTTTGGAGTGTCACTCAATGAATCCTAAGGGGGGATAATAATATTGCAGTTGTGTTGGGAAGAGTTGAGGTCAAATAAAGCAGGAAAGGGTGTCCTGAAGCATCTAATGTTTTGCAGGTGTCTGTCCGGTGATTATTACTGCTGTTGGTAATGGAATTAAGCAGAGACCACCCCTGCCCCACGGGAAGCCCTGACTAAGGCAGGTCTCTGGGACTTCCCAATCTTTCCCTGCAGCCGAGTCCCTTCCCGAGGGCAGACTTGACATAGGAGACCCAAAAGGTGGGCTCCGAGGCTTTGTCGGGATGCATATGCCTGTCCTGCCCTTGACCAGCGACATCTCTCTGGGGCTCTGGCTTCTCCCAGAGCCTGCCAGCAATAAAGGCAGCCGAGTCCAGCCCCATTAGTGTGCAGAGAGGAACTCGTGACTCAAATTGGCCTTTTCTTCCTGGCTTTTGGTTACAGAGTACAGGAGAAGAGTGAGTGGCTTAATTGAAAATATAATTACCATGCACTGTCCTCTGTCTACCCCGGGGAGCCTCCAGACCCCGCTGTCTGCAGAACAGTTTGTTTCTGGTGGCAGGGAGGGCACTGGAGCCAGCCGAGTGGAGACAGTGCCCGCAGGCTGGGCACTTGGCTGACTGGGCATGACGGGTGCGCGGAGTTGTGGAGGGCATGGGGGAGGCTGCCCATGTCCTCCTGTGCCCCTCTGCAGTCTGAGGTGGGGAAGGGCAGGCCCTCAAGGTGGGCGGGAGGCTGCTTTGAGACCCCTGGGCCAACGTAACTCCAGCAAGGCCCAGGGCTGGACTTGGCGCCAAGCTCTGCCACTCCAGAGGAGCTGGCTCCTCCGTTCTGACCCTGCAGACGGGAGCGTAACAGGGTGTCAGGGCCCAGATGTGACACTTAAAGGACTTCCCCTTAGTGATGGTACAGTCTTCGTGTCTTGGAAGATCCCTTCCCCCACTGGTCTCCGCACTCCTGTCCCTCAGTCTTGTCCTTCACTTCCTATGTCTGAGTGACCCTGGGAAAGAACCTCCTATTGCAGCTGTCTGTAAAATGGTCAAGTTTGCCCAGTGGAAAGGTCTGAGACCCTAAGCGAGGTGCGAAGTGGGTTGAGATGCCCTTTGGAGCGTGTGTGCGTGATGACCCTGCTGTGAGGGAGATGGATGGGGGTGGAGAAGGAGAGCCTGAATTCCACTTTGATGGCCAAGTAACCACTGCAGACAGGGCTGCCCTGGACAGTTGTTTGGTTTGGGCACTACACGGGGATGCCTTGCAAAGGCAGAAAGTGGAGGCTAATGTCCAGCCCCTGCTCACTTCATCAAACCAACTCAGGTGTTGGCTGTACCACACACGGCAGAGCTGCTTCATTCCAGCTCACAGAGAGGTGGCTGATGGATAAAGCCATCCTGGAAGTGTGGATGATGATAAATTGGAGCAGAAACCCAAAGGGAAGGGTGGAATATATGACCAGCTTATCCTGTCCCTAGAAAGGCATCCTTTGCACTTCTGATGGTGATGCCTGGGGCTGAGGCATGAGAGGGAGCATCATTGCTGTAACCATGGTGACCATCTATGGCAACTCACCATTGGAGAATAGGACACACACTTAAGACTCACAAAGTGGGGCCGGGGAGTTAGCTCAGTGGTTCCGGCGCCTGTCTTGCAAGCGCAAGGGCC
>PVIR01024630.1:0-25726 GCA_004026965.1 Petromus typicus | reverse complement strand
GTCACAGATGTATAAATAGCATATCTTTTATCTGGTAAGAGAAACCCAAGATGTAAATGAGTTCTAAAATGTATGACAGATATTATGAAATAGAAAATATTCAAATGGAAAAGGTGGATAGGGATAAATAAAGAAGGGAAATAAAAAAATTTGATGGTCAAAAAAAGAAGCAAAACTTATGTATAAAAGCGGCAGAGGGACTATGGGGGGCAGGGGAATGGGAAAAAATGAGAATTAAGTTGTGTCACGTACTGGTACAAATTCTCAATGTCAAGTGTGATCATGATGTGTATAGAGAATGTATCATTAAAATCAAATTTTTAAAAAAAGATTTATTTATATCACTGAATTCTTTACTGATTCTTAATATAAAATCACCAAAACTGGTATGGTGGCATGTGGCTATAGCCGCAGATACTTGCAGGCTGAGGTAGGAGGATCACTTGAGCCCAGGACTTCAAAGCCCATTTCAGTAACACAGCAAGACTTAGGTCAGGAATAGTGGTACACATCTATAATCTCAGCAATTGGGGAGCTGGGCCAGGAGGATGGCTATGAGCTCATGGCCAGCCAAGACTGTCTTAAATAGCAAGACCCTATCTAAAAAGACACAAAAAGAAACAAAACTCAAAAGACAGATACAAAACAAAAACAAATAAATAAAACCTGGATCACTAAAAAGTAGGTTGAGAAGATAAAAATACTGAAAAGAAAAGTTATTGTTGTTTATTACGAAGAATAACATATCCTCATGATGGTGTATCTGTAAAATACAAGGAGTGAGAAAGGCATAGACGGCCCTATCACAGAGAACAGTGCTCACATTTGGTGTCTTTCCTTCACTATTTTTCTATACAGTTTTACAGTTCTGTTTATATTAAAACTCAATTTTGATCAAAATTATTTTAAATTATTTCACCTACCATAGTTAAATAGCAAAATGATTTCCATGAACTATGAGTCATTTAATTATCCTTTTACATTTTAGTATTTAGTCTGCTTTGTATTTTTCTTACTAGAAAAATTCTTTATATATAATCGCTTCTCAAGAAAAAGGAGAAAAGAATACAGCGCAGAAGCGCTGTGCCTACTTCACAAGTGCAAGATTCTGAGTTCAATCCATAGTACTGGGGGAAAAATAAAACAAAACAAAAACCGTTTCCAGAGCTGAGATCACAAAGGCTCCTGCAACATTTAGCACTTTCAACTAGAAAGCACATGAAGCCTGGGCCGCTCAGGACCACTCAGGACTGCTGTGCAAAATGTGCACAGCAGAACTCAACAACCCACACCACCAGGAGCAGAATCACTTGACTGTGCAGACATGTCTTAGTTGATCAACATGACGTAGGTTTTCACCATCCTGGCAAACTGTCATAGCTTTGTATATGTTCTTTTTACTTACCTATTAGGTACTTATCCCTGTAGGTACTTTACTTGTTTTATATATACATACATACATACATACATACATACATACATACATACATACATGTATGTATGTATGTATATATATATATATGTATTTATGTGTGTATGTATATAGCCATAAGACTTAAAAGACTGCATCAGTTACGCTTGCCCCGAAGTGACTTAAGATATGTAGGATAAACATTTTGTTCCTATGAAGATGAGCAAAGGGTAAAGCATGTTGCACAAACAAAATGAAATACCTAAAATCATTTACCAAAAATTATTGTTCAAGATAAAAAGATTGAGAAAATGCTTCTCTCTTCTCCTTCAAAATCTCACTGAGGGCCAGGGATTTTGCTCAGTGATACTGTGCCTACCTTGGAAGCACAAGGGCCCAATCCCCAATACTGGCCCCCCCATATCCTCACTGAAATTACATTAAAAAATTAAGAATAAGGATAAATCTACAAGACTATGAGACAACATGGAAAAGTGGTATGAGCATTGAGAAGTTCCCCTAAAGTATTCAGGAATTTTAAAAAATTATAAAAAAGATGGAGTCAATCTGATTTTTTTAAAAAAGAGAGAATTTGAGATATTTTCATCTTAATGTAGAAGGTGGGGACAGTCAAAATGACTAGATGCCCTTTACCATGTGACTCTTGAAGAATCCAGCAGAGGCTGGAGCTGGGACAGCCCTCAGCAGAGGGATGGACAGCAGGAAGTGGCACACGACCTGCTCTGTGCTGCTTCCAGCTGACTGGGGCATCTGTCTAGGTACTCGACAGGAAAAGACAGTTCTGGGTAAGACAAGAATAGGAGGAGAGGAGACACTAAGGTCAGAAAGAAAAATTAAAGCAATGCACCAGCGATCTTTAGGTTGCCAAAGCGTTCAAGGGGGAGAGAAACCTGGCAAAACCACAAATACATCTAATGGGTCTAGGCACCTGGGTTCTTGTTCAAATCAGGAAGAGCACAAAGCACTCAACAAAAGCCACTGCAGATCACAGCTGGACAGCTCTGAGGCTGACTGGCTTCTGAAGCCCTAGGACCTCACACTACACTTTTACAATGGTTTGCTATGCCCAGCGGCTCGCCAATGCTGATAAATCTATAGACAAAGAATAAAAATTCTAATTTTAGTATTCAAAGAGGCATCTAAAATATAAGAAAGAAATATCTGAAAGAACCATCACAATATTGAGAGCTCTTATAAAATATGAAAGGTGAATAAAACAAAATCAGGCACAAAACTCAAAAGATCCAGCTCAATAGGTTCAACAGAGTACATAAGGCAAAAAGTCATCTGTAAGAAAACTATAGGGCCAGGGACGTAGCTCAGTGGCACCACACCTGCATGGCAAGTGAAAGGTCCTGAGTTTGATCCCCAGTTGAAGGAAGGAGGAAGGAAGGAACGAAGGAACGAACGAACGAATGAAGGAGGGAAGGGAGGGAAGTGGGAAGGGAGGGGAGGGCAGGGGAGGGGAGGGGAGAGTAGAGAAGAAGGAAGGAAGGTAAATTTTATCAAAATTTAAAGAAAAATTAATGCCAATTAGTTAATTCTTCCAGTAAACACTGGAGAAAGGAATATACCCCAACTCATTCTACAAGATCAACATTGTATTATTCTAATATCACAGCCTGATAGTCATTATAAGAAAACTACAAATCTACATTCCTCATGAATATAGACACAAAATCCCTACCTAGCGAACTGAAATCTAGCACACACTAAAATCTAATGCACTATAACTAAATGGGCTTTGCCTCCCTAGAAAGCAAATCTGATTTTACATTCTTAAATTAATTCATGTGATACATGGTACTAAGAGAACAAAGAACAAAGTCACATGATCATCTCAATACAGGAAAAGCATTTGATAAAGTTCAGCATCCATTTATGAAAAGAAACTTCAAAAAACTAGGACCAGAAGGAAGCATTCTCAATTTAATAAAGGGCATGAATGAAACACCTAAATACTACATTTAACGGAAAAAAACTGAATTATTTCTCTTAAGAAAAGGAATAAGATAACTATGCCCACTCCAAACCACATTATACAACATTATGCTAAAGTATCTTGTCAGGACATTTAGCTCCCCCTAAAGAAAAGGTTGTGTAGTTTGGAAAGAAACTGTCTTTAGTACCAGATGACATATAGTGGATCCTAAGAAATTCACTAAAGCAAAACAAGAATACTTTCCTCAAGGTTGCATGATACAAAATCCACATGAACAAAATCAACTGTATTTCTACATATGAGCAATAGAAAATCAGGTTGATAATCTCACTAAAAATAGTAGGAAGAACAAAATAATTTATATACAAATATAGCAACATATATACATGACATATACATCAAAAACTATAAAATATTGCTGAGAGAAAGTAAAGATAGGGGTTGGGAATGCAGCTTGATGGTAGAGCACTTGCCTAGCATGCACGAGGTCTGGCATCTTACCCGGACAGTGAATGAAGGACCAGTTGTATCTGCCATCCTCCAGACACATGCTAGAATTCAGAAGGGGCTGTGAGTAGGCGATTCCTGTAGAGGCCTGAGAAGGCATCTTCACTGGTCCTTTATAGGAGCCTTCTATGCACTTTCCTTTCCCAGTATTGCTGGGATCAGTACACCAGCCACAGCCTGGCTGCTCCAAGCAATGACTGCATGTACAGTAGCCCGAACAATTTTCAGCTACAAAAAAGCACAAACTACAATTCACTATCACAGGTAGATTTGAATTCACTCTATTTATATTACCTTTCCTTTTGCAGACTATACAATTTCATGGAGTCAAAATTATTTGATTGTGACCATTTAAATGAGACAACTAATGTTAAAGAGCCACACAAATGTTTTGCCTAATACATAGCACGGAATGCCTCCACTCCTCTTCCAACCCCAGGATGAGGCAGAGGGATCTCAGAGATCCTGGACTGAAAAGTATTTGTTTACAAATTGAGATTCAGATAGGAGACATCACTTGGATTATACAACGTGACCATGAAGTTGGAAAGCTCCTCTGTATTCTGTGATCCATTCTAGATTTATTTATTTACATGTTACTGTGCCCAATTCTGTATGCACAGACTCACGCCTGCGGGGAGACTGAGAAAGAAGGTAAACGCCAACTTGTTCAAATCCATAGAACATCCAAAGGCAAGAGCACTGCAAGGGCTGTTGCTTCCCCCAGGGCGCTCCCTTTCCACTTACGGGGACAGCTGCTCATCGTATACCACTCCATGCATTGGCCGAAAGGGAAGGAAGCCACATAGGCATTGGAGTCCACACACTGCTTCATGTTGCTGCACCACATGCACTCGGAACTGCTGCTGGTGCACTCCCCACACGCCGTCCGCAAGGCACATGGTGTCCGGCATTGCTTGGCACTGTGGTTGGCTGAGGATTAAAGCCAAGAGGGACACTGAGAACACCCACCACACCAACTAAGGTCAAAGGCTTTTCAAATGCAGATTATAACTCATCAGCTTATCATGAAATCAATTTAGGTGCTACAGTATATGAAGAAGAAAACAGAAAACTTCAGACTCTTCATGTATTGTTTAGTCAAGTACACTTAAGATTGTTGGGGAAATGTTGACTTGTTCAAAATCACTGAGGACAAAGATGGGGGGGTGGTCCTTCCACAAAAAAAGGACCTTAAATCCCTTTGAATATAGGATGAACTTCAAGTGTTTTGCAACCTATCTGACTCTGTACTATCCTGTTGGTGATTTTTAGGGCAGAAACCATAGAAGACACGATATTTGTCAAAGCATTTAGGATTCAAACAGGCTTCTATACAGTAGTTTAGAAATCCTATTTTAAGGTGATTCTTACAATGCTAGGAATTATTTTCTATATTTCCTACATTTACTTTCTTAAAATTGGTCATGATGTAAGTGGGATCCAACTTTCTAAAACCCACAGATCCCCCTACTGTTTGTGGATCCTGTGCAGGAAGAAGAAGCTGGTCTTGTGCTCGTGTGCATGCCACAGAGACTGTACCTAGTCCTTCGAAGAGCCTAAATTTAGCCCCAAGAGAGAAGGAAATCTGAGGAGCTACTCAAAGCATCTGATCCTCCAGTGCTCTGTCACAGCCTGGGAGGGTTCTGGCTGGCTTCCGGCTTGGGTCAGAACTGCTCTCCTGTTCTCCCCACTGACACTAGCTTTCAGAACACTGTCTTTCTAGTGACTTGCTCAGTTTTTTGTTGTTTCTTGCAGCATTTCTCTGCCAGCACCAAGACACCTCCCTCTCAGAGCAATTCTCAATACTTTTGACGATCAACAAACAAATCCATCTCAATTTAATTAAGACTTCAGTTTCTATGAGTAATGCTAATTATTCTATGTTTCACTGTGGCTCAAACTAGTCAGAGACATAGATTATTTCTTCTTTTAAAATTTCAAATTATGGGCCAGGGATTTAGCTCAGTGGTTCCAGCGCCTGCCCTGCATGTGCAAGGGCCCATGTTTGACTCTTGGTAACCATATACAACAATGTTGGGCATGGAGACTCCACCAGCAATCAGTACCACATACCACAGTGTTGGGCATGGTGGCTTATGCCTGTAATCCCAGCACATGGGAGGCAGAGACAGGAGGATCACTGTGAGTTTAAGGCTGAACTCAGGGCCAGCCTGAACTATAAAAGTGAAACCCAGTCTCAAAAAAAAAAAAAAAAATTCCAAGTAATGTTTGAAATATGCTGGAAATCAATATCCCATCTGTTTTTATGATTATTTCAAGCATCTCAATATGTAACTGTGCCTCAGCTTCTCCTTCAACTCCTTCAGCTTCAAATTCAAATGCTGAAGCACCTAATTGAGCCGTGTCCTTACCAGGCCTTTCACAGACACTGCCATTCAGTGGGTTGATGCAGGTTGCTGCCTTCAATCCTCGAGTACTCGGTTCTGACAAGATTCCACAGAAGCCAGCATCACTAGGCTCAGATGGCATCCACTGTAGGAGGCTATTTGTAAATGGAGACATATCTTCCCAGCACCAGTAGGACACATTGATCTTCCGAAGGCCAACCCATGGGGTTAAGGTGAGCTTGGACTGTGGGCAAAACAGACACAACTGTGAAAACAACCAACATCTGGACCAAAACAGAGTTCTAGATAAAAGCCACTAAGCTAGGTGATATTCTACAGATACAGGAAAACCTCCTATTCCCCAACTCAGCCATAGCAGTTTAGGATAGATCATCATTTCAATATGGTAATTTTACAAACGACAGAACTATAGCTCAGAGTACATAATGTATGAACATGTTCACAGAAACCAACATCAAAGTAACAATCAACTTCTAAAATTTCTACATCCCTGACAAATGTAAAGATATGATTACCCCCAAACTTGGTCTAAGTGTCCATTCATACATGAAATTACCAGTATTTATGAAATAATGTAGATGCCTATCCTCAGATCATTACCCAAGCCTGTTTGGAGCCACAGCTAGTTTAGATGAGTCGAGAGTCCCATCCTTAGCCATAAGATACTGCTAAACACTTAAAACTTTTCTTTCTCAGAATTACTGAGGTATAACTGACAAAAAAACCTATGTTATTTAGGTGTACGTAATGTTTTGGTATAGGTGTACATTATGGTATGATTCCTATAATCCATCTAATTCCTATAATCCAACTCCCACTGGCAGTTCATATATGTCACATATTTGTTACTGTATGCACACATGTGGTGAAAACATTTAAAATCTGCTTTCTTAGAAAATTTCAAATATTACTGACAGTATTATTGACTACCATCTCCATACTATAATTAGACCTTCGGAACTAACTCATCTGTATAACAGATGAATTTTGTACCTTTTGGCCAAAATCCCCCACTCCCCATCCCATCCCTCAATGCCCTGGCAACCACCACTCTCCTCGTTGTTTTCATGCATTAAGACTTTTTTAGATCCTACATATAAGTGAGGTCATATAGTATCTGTCTTCTGTTCCTGGCTTATTTCTTTTAGTGAAACATCTTCCAGGTTCATCTATATTGCTGCAATGACAGGCTTTCCTTCTAAGGCTGAATAGTATTCCAATCCATCTACATACATACCACATTTTCTTTCCCTATGCACCCAACTTGGCACTAAATTTTATAAAAACCTTAACAAAGCAGTGAATCCCTGGCATAGTCTCTGTCACATTTGTTCATTTTTTGTTGTTGTTGGTTTTTTTTTTTGAGACAGGGTCTCACTTTTGTAGTTCAGGCTGGCCTTGAGCTCACTATGTGGCCCAAGCAAGTCTGGAACTCACAACAATCCTCCTGCCTCTGCCTCCCCAGTGCTGGGATTATAGGTGTGAGTCACCAGGCCCAGCACTGTGGTGTGTGGTGCTGACTGCTGATGGATGTGAGTCTCCAACACTCGGCATTGTGGTACATGTTTACCGGGGATCAAACTTAGAACCTTGCCCCTGTGGGGCAGGCGGCGGAATCACTGGGCTAAATCACCGGCCCCATATGTATTATAAAAGAAAGATCATTAAAACCATTACTTTTTTAAAAAATCATTCAATAATTTCTTTCTGTTCTTATGGTAAAATTCAAAGCCATTACACTGTGGACAACTCTCAGAATTTGGTTTCTTCTTGAAGCCCAGCTGTGACACTTCCTTCCCATTCAACCTGCAGACAGCCAGACAGCCAGACACAGACAGACAGGCATACACAGACACACACAGACACACGCTCTCCTGCAGCTCCTCTCAGTGAGCCTCTTCTCAGTCTCTCCATCTTGCACCTCAGGGTACCAATACGCAGGAAACCTGACCCTCTTCTTTCCAATTCACTTCTTCCCACCTTCACGGTTATTTCTTCCCAGTTCCTCTAGCAGCCTCTGCCCATAAGGACAGGCTGGGTGCTGCTTCTTGTTTTTCAATCACACTTGGGCTCTACAAAATGCTACATCTAAAGTTAAGGTTGTGGAACACATTATACTTTCATTGTCTCACCTGTTAGTCTTCTGACAGCAGACTTGAGTTTCTACTTTATAAGGGTGGCATAAGAGATCCTACCACCCAGGAGCTGTTTCCTAGTGGTAACTATATTGTATCAATTAATACACCTTAAATCTAAGAAATGCAAGTGGCTCATTCAAATGTAGCTAGCTATCGTGAGCTCTTTTATTTAGAGCTCTGCAGAATCTAGAGATACAACAGGTATGAATTCATCCACTGAAGTCACTAGAGTCTATGAATATACACACAAGTTACTATTCACCCTACAGATTATTCATGTATCTTATAATAGATATGATATCAAAAATGTAGAGAGTATTACAAATTTTAATATAAGAAAAAAGGGAGTGAAGGAAGACAAATGAATATATTTGTATTCCTCCTGTGGCTAAGTACATCACATGCATCCACAGCCCTCCACATACAAGCTGCCATCAGGCTGTCATGAGAAAGGCGAGTATGAGAAACTGAAGTTCTTAGGACGTGAACTCACCGTGCTCTGTGGTGACTGCATTGTTCGCAGGTGCTTAAGGACAAATTCCACCTTCTTCTGGGTAGTTAGAGAAGCCAAAAAGGCATTGTGATTTCTACAGGACAGTTTAGCATTGTCATAATTCTCCTTGGCAGTAGTAATTTTCAAACATGAGTTTCCAACCAAATGCCAGCCCATGCCACAAATGTTTTCTTTTGCAAAGTAGAAATAAGAAAAAAAAAATGTTTTAAGAATCATAAAACTACTATAATACTAGTTTAAATCACTGAATAGATAAATGATCCTTGTGGTTTGAATTCCAGATGCTTCATTAGGATGTGGTAAGGACATAAGACACATTGCTAACTTCCAAGCATAGGGCTGGACTAGTGGACACACATAGGAGTGCCACTCCAAGCTTACCAGGCAGGGCAATGCACTCCTGATTCCGGGGCTCCCACTGGCAGTTCTGGTCAAGGGCACAGCTCCTGCAACTGGTCTTCTTATTACAGTAGTACATGGGATTATCCTTGGGGCAATTCTCATACTTGGAAATGGAGATCTGGAACACAACAGACAAAACCTTTTTCCTTATGTTCCCACAGAGAACTCATGGTGAAGACCAGTATGATACTAAAGACAACAAAATCTACTTGAGAAAAAAGCAAATAAAGAGATTGCTATGCAAGTGAGCCACAGATGAAGCAGTGCTGCAGCAGAAACACTGTGGTGGAACATTCTGGTCAGCAATATGCCTTTACCTGGCAAGAAAGCAGATCACTCTTTAGAAAATGCCATGCCTCACTTGGTCATCTATAAAATGAGAATGTTAAACTTGTTGCTTTTCAAATGTTCCCTAAAAATATAAAAGTTTTCTACTTTACAAACTGCATTAAATTGGCCAAAAAAGTCTTACTCTAAAAAATGTGGGTGTGGTAACATAGGGCTGTAATCTCAGCTATTCAGGAGTGAGGCAGAAGGGTAGAAAATGTGAGGTCAGCTTGAGCAACTTAGTAAGACCTTGTCTTAAAATAAAATACCAAGAATGAGGGGTGTGGTAGAACAGTCATCTAGCATGTGAGAGGCTGAGGGTTTTATCTCTAATACTGCAAAAAAGCAAAAATGAAAAAAGACTGATAAAACAAAAACAACTCTCTCTACATATATGGTTATCTGATATTCTTTAGTATTTTATTATAACCTAAAGTTTAAGAATCATATAGTATGTGCACTGAAGTAATGCTGAGCCAAGATACAAAAGTGACAAGGGTATTTTGCAAAGCCTATCATCTCTATAATTCAATGTGGGCCACTGAACACCTGCCTTAAACCCTAACTTTCTTCTGAAACCTTACAGAGATGAATGAGTTTATTATTCCAAGTCTCACAGTCAGCAGCTGGTACTTAGCCCCAGCTATGCCCAGGACCAACAGTCCTTACATAATACTACCACTTTCTTTAGTTACACCACACACATACCCTGGGACTAGTAAGACCCTGGGAATCAGGATGCACAACAAAGAATTCTTCCTTAAAAAGCTGACCAATAATAAAATCCAAATTTATATCCCACTTAAAAATAATCCTGGTCTTTAAATATGCCACAGACTCAACTTCTAACTAAGCCCAAGTAGTTTTCTATCCTTACAGATGTCATTGAGAAACAGCACCTCACCTGGCCTTCCGTGCAGCTGTGGTTCCTAGGGACACAATGGTCATTGCACCAGTGGCAGTCATTGGTATTGGCTGTGCAGCTGTAGCAATCTGTGTTCTGGTCACATTTGTCATGGTCAAGAGCTATAAAGAAAAGAAAAACTTATTAAGTGTGATAAGTTTCTGTTAAAGGCAATCTGATAATAGTTAAATTAATCATAATAATATAGCAATTAGAAAGTAAAATGAAGATTGAAACTGGAAGGAATCGTATTGGAATATTCAAGTTAAGATAGGATATAGAAATAAATAGGCAATATAAAAATTATATTTTTGTACAAAAAATACAAAAATGAAAGTAAAAAAGTAAAGTTAGACAAATTTAATAACTACAAGATACAGTGAAAGTCTCCATCTTTGAATACTTTTCTTCTGAAATAAGAAACTAGTAAAGGAATACACACCAGAAGCTTTCCAGGAACCAAAGAAAACAATGCAGGAAATCATGCCATTCTTCCAAGTTACAAAAGCAAGACTAGTTTGGGCACAAGCAATGGAGAGTGCCAGAGGTTCCTGGAGCCAGCACTAGCTGAATATTTTGTACATATAAATGTGAATTCAAGACTGCAGTTTCAGCTGAGTGTGGTAGCGTGTGCCTGTAATCCCAACACTCTGGGAAGCTGAGGAAGGAAGTTCAAGGCCAGTCTAGACAACTCAATGATTTAATGAGACTTGTCTCAAATATATATATATATATGATATATAGTTAGCTATGATAGATATTTTACATGCGTACATATTTTATATATGTGCACTTACATATCTAATATTTATATAATGTATCTTCCTATTTGATACATATCACATATTTTTATAATATATTCTATAGTCTATATTGTTATAGGTTATATATTTTATATACCATATATGTACATGGGGATATAGCTTAGAGTAAAGGCCTTCAGTTCAATTTCCAGTACTACAAAAAATAAAAAGACAAAGAGTACAAGCCTCACAGCTATGAGCTACTGCAGACCTGAGGCACTTCCTTTTGACTTCAGAAAAGTTGCACAACCATGTTGCCTCATTTGTTGAACCATCTTACAGTACAGTACATAGTGGAACCCAGTTCCTCCTACTCTGGTTATCACTACAAGGTTTTGGCCCATCGAGGAATTGAATTGAATCAATATCTAAGATGAGATGAGTTCATACTGAACCATTTAAGATAAATTATTTCCAATATACTTGAATGTTTAATTTGCTCTGTTAAAATTTTGGTTAAAAAGTAACTATTCCATTGGTTTTACCCCCTTCTAGAAGCAGTTTCCAGTAATTGCTGCTCTTCCACAATGAACCTGGCAGGGCTGCCTGTTTCCTACTAAGGACTTCTGCTCTTGCACAGCTTAAATTGAAGAAACCTAAGAAAATAAAGTCTGGCTCTCTGCATCATAACTCTCATCACTGTAACACTGATCCTATCAGATAAGGAATACCACCAATCTGCTTTAATTGATCTGAACAAATACTTTGCAGATATTCTTCCTACTTCAAAAGGACATTGTCACAAATTAGTTCACTATATTGTTCCGTACTCTATGCCAGAGGAAAAGGACAAGAAGCTAAATACAGAGAAAGGATGCTTGAAAGAAGGAAGGATGAAGAAAGCAGCTTGGAAAATCCTGGGGATGATTTTAAAAATGATGATCAGGCCAGGGATTTAGTTCAGTGGTTCTGGCATCTGCCTAGCAAGCACAAGGTCCCGAGTTCGATCCCCAGTAACACCTATCACAATGCCAGCACTCAGGAGGCAGAGGTAGGAGGACTGCTGTGAGTTCCAGGCTCACTTGGGCTACATAGTGCGTTTAGGGCCAGTCTGAACTACAAAGTGAGACCCTGTCTCAAAAAAAAAAATAACCTAAAATAAATAAAAATGGGGATCATTGTTCATCTTCAGCAACAGGAAGGAATGTTCTAAAAGCTGTAATCACTGCTCATCTTCAGTAACTTTCTGTCTTTCCATCACAAGTACAAGAGCTAGAAAATTCTTTGTAAGGATGAGTCTATCTCTACCCACCATAACAATTTACCACAACATATTTTTTTGGATTAATTGCAATCTCATCCTTAATGGTAGACCTTTATAATCTAATATGGCTGCCATTAGACACATGTAGTGTTTTGGTTTTGGCTTTTGATACCAGAGATCAAACTCAGGAACTTGTGTTTACAAGGCAAGCATGGTGACACTGAGCTAAATCCCCAGCCCCAGACACACAGTTTTTTATTAAAATTAAATAAAGTAGGGAAATTCAGTTCTTCCATCACATTAGCCACATTTCAGGTATCTGATAACCCCACATGGGGTTGTTACCACAATGGAAGAGTGCAGATATTTAACATTTTCATCATCAAAAAAAGTTCTACCAGATGGCATCATTTCAGATCAAACCTGGCCATGTTCTGGAGTTGAAGTACAAAGCCTAGGAAATCCCAAGGAGGTTTTGCATTTATCATATGCATAGAACATCTAGGAGCCACATGATGTATTTTCATCTACACTAAAAATGTTTACAAAACAATTTTCAAATACTCAAAAAGGCTTTGTGCAGGTATTACTAAATAATTATGGATAATGAAGTGAACAACATAAGTATACATGTGCTATGTTCCTTCATCACTGAAATAAAATTAGAGCTCTAATTAAATTCTAGGCAGAAAAAAACATACATCTTTTGGAAAAACATTCTGATTTTAACTTTTTGATGTGTTCTTCTGTTGCCAACTCCCAGGAGACACACTGAGGTGTTTCTGCATCCCACACACACCGGACACCAGGTCCTGCTGCTAGGCAAGCAGCTTCACTCTGGTGTGCTTCACACTGTTCCGAGGTGAACACCAAGATGTCACTGAGGAGCAGACTGTTGAAACCACCAAATACATACATGGTGCTAAAAGACAAGAAAGGGAGAGAAGGAATTTACTTAACAAATACATGATATATTTTTTTATAAACAATCTTTAGCCATTCTTATACATCAAAAGTCCCTAAGAAATTATTTTTCAAGATCTGAAAACTCATTACTATTCTTTTTCTTCCTAAATTTCATTTTTTTATCCTAACTTGTGATCACTCAGGATAGTTCCATCAGGCCACCTCTATATGTGCATATGAAAACACAGTGAAAGTAGCATGTTAAATTTTGTGGGAGAAAATTGAGACTTTTCAACAAATGGTATCAAGATAACAAAACATTCAGAAAAAGATAAAAATGATTTAATTTTAACTATATATCAAGATAATTTCCAAATGAATCGGAACCGCCTGAAAAAAAATCATAGGACTTTCAGAAAAGAATGAACTTATTCTTTCTAAGAATAGAAAAAATTACATCCATCTGATTTAAAATCCAGAAAGCAGGAAAAATTATAATACCTAGAGGATTTCATCTGGTTTTTATTAAAAAATGCAGATGACCTTAAGCATTTGAAGAGATGTTAAATCATAAAAGTAATGCAAAATAAAACCCCGCTGATGTAGTGTTTCTCTTCTATCAGATTGGCAAAGAAAAAAATTTCACAAAAGTTGGACAGCATATAGATTGGTGAGGCTACAGGACAAAGGGGAAGCAGATACACTGCTGCTGGGCCCACAGAAGGCAATTTGGAAATTTCCAAGAAAAACCCATACAAATTTAACTTTTGAACTTGAGATCATAAAGACTCAATAACAAAAATAGATAAAGGAGTACAGACGAGGTAAATCACTACGTTATTAATGGTAACAGCAAAAAAACCTCAGAGTATGTGCTATTTATCTACTAATGGAGAAGGGGGCCAAACATACAAAAACATACAATTCCTTTTCCTTTATTAAAAATAAGAACTCCATTTCTATTTAATCTGTCTTCTTAACAAATGAACCCAGGTTTAATGAATACAACCTGGATTCAAATTATAGCACTTAATATGCCCCATCACTTCCCCCAAACTGTAACTTTTTAGAGAAAAGTCTAATTCCATGTCTTGGTCAAGAAATGTTCAAAATTGGGCCAGGGATTTGGCTCAATGGCTCCAGTACCTGCCTTGCAAGGGCAAGGGCTGGGGTTCAATCCCCGGTAACCACATACAACAATGCTGGGTGTGGAGACTCATACCCACAACCAATCAGTACCACTTATCACAGTGCTGGGCATGGTGGCTCAAGCCTGTAATCTCAGCACTTGGGAGGCAGAGGCAGGAGGACTGCTGTGAGTTAGAGGCTGAGCTCAGGGCCAGCCTGAACTACAAAAAGTGAAACCCTGTCTCAAAAACAACAACAAAAAACAAAAAAAAGGAAAGGTTCACAATGAATGTATAAAATCTAGGCATACCAGAAAAAAAAGACAAGGATAGTGTTAAAAAAGCAATTAAAAGCAGCCTTCAAGAGCTACCATGAAAAAATGTTCACTGGCTATCAATGGATAAAGTGTAAAACTTAAAAAGAAGAAGAACTACAACGGACTGAAACACATACACTTGGATCTTAAATCCATAAATTCATTATACATGTTCCCTTACCCCTGAGGAAGAAATATCACCTATCATCTGTTGAATTGATAAGAAATCAGTTCATTATTTTGAACATTAGTAAATAAAGAAAAAGAACCAATACTGTGAAGTGATCTTGCCAAAATTCTGAAATTAATCTGATTAAGCCAATTTGCAGGAAACTTAGAAAAGAGACCAATACGTGGGCCAGAGATGTAGCTTATATGTTATTTAAAACCATGGAAATACCATAATCAAAATCTGGAGCTGGAGGTGTAGACTGGTGGTATACTAATCTGTAGCACCTGCTTAGCATGTATAAGCCCTTGCGTTCAATCCTCAGGATGGGGATGGAGAAAAAATAGGCTATAAAAAATTCTACAGAATAATCAAAACAGTCTCTAAGGAAAAAAAAGGAAATATGAGTAGAAAGCCTATAGATACAGAGAAACTTAAAGACATTTTAACCTGTGGTGATATATAGATCTTACTTGGATCCTGACTCAAAGAAACTCAACCTCTTAAAAGTTTATGAAACAACTAGGAAATTTAAATACTGAATAGATACTGGGTGATATTAAAGCACTATCAATTTTTTTTTTTTTTTTTGAGACAGGGTCTCGCTTTTTGTGGTTCAGTCCGGCCCTGAGCTCAGCCTCAAATTCACATCACAATCCTCCTGCCTCTGCCTCCCGAGTGCTGGGATTACAGGCGTGAGCCACCACGCCCGGCACTGTGCTATGTGGTACTGGTTGCTGCTGGGTGTGGGTCTCCACATCCAGTATTGTTATGTGGTTACCGGGGAATCGAACCCAGGCCCTTGCGCTTGCAAGACAGGCGCCGGAACCACTGAGCTAACTCCCCGGCCCAGCACTATCAATTTTTAAAGAATGGTAAGTACACTGATGATATTTTTAAAAGGGAGTCTTTATCTTTAATAGAAGATACTCAAGGACCTGAGGATGTAGCTCAGTGGTAGGACACCTGGCCTGCATGTACAAGGCCATGGGTTCAATCCCCAGTGCTGCGTTTAAAAAAAAAAAAAATTGGTAAAGTCATATTGTCTGTAAATTTGTCTACTTGCTAAAATTTATTTCTAACTTCAGAGTCAAACCTTGTAGGAGTTTCCTGGTCCCTTGCAGGAAGTAGTGCACACAGCGTAGTGAAAAATCTTGGACTGACAAACATGCACATTCCCAGCTGAGGTCAATGAAAATGATATTCTGACCTATTGTTTCAGCTCTCAGACTATAAACAAGTGTCCTTTTCACGATTTCCTTAGCACCACATTTTTTTTTGCATTTTTGTGCTGTATACTATGATTCTGATGTTTAAAAACTGCCTCCAGTGTGGTGCTGAAATGCTGTCTAGTGTTTCTGGGCTGTGATATGCCCTACAGAGAAAATGTATATCAGATAAACCTTGTTCAGTCATGAGTTAAAGAGCTGTTGGCTATTAGCTCAAATGTTAACAAATCAACATGTATTAAAAAAAGTATTTTTCAAAAGAAACACACACAAAGCATGATATAGTGACTGAGTTAGGAAAATGTAATCAGAGGAATGGAGAAATCTAACCTTGTGTATCCTCCAGGAGCAATAATTCAACATTGAGTGATTCGGTGTTAGTGGTGACTTTACAGAACATAACTACTGTGAATAATGAAAATCAACTGGAATCTGAAATGTCTAATCATGAAATACTTTTATGCTGGAAAACTTACTCAAAATTATTTGGAGTGAGCTAGAGCAGCCAGCAGTTAACTGATAAAATTGAGTAAGAAGCACATGAGGTTCATCATCTCTACTTCTGTGTGTGCTTCAAGTTTTCATAATAAAAACTTTTAATATTTTTTTGGAATATTTTACTCAAATCTCTACCTAAAAGATTATATTACATTTCTGACTAATAACATACATAGGCCTACTGGCTTGCATCTAATTTTGTCCGTTTTTTTTTTTTGGTTCAGGGATGGAACTCAGGACCTTGTGCTTGCCAGGCAGGCACTATGCTGCTGAGCTAAATCCCCGGCCTTCTAGTTTTATCTTTAAAGGCCAAAACTAATTTTTATATGAGCACTTATAAATCTCTAAAAACAAACAAATAAAAAGCAAAAACAAAATCTCCATCATCCTATCTATTTCTTTCTTCATTCAGAAATATCTACTTAGCATTTTCAGTCTGGAGAGTCAGCTGAAAGCTCAGTTCCACCTCCCCTCCACTAAAGTCGAATAAGCAACTTGTCAGAGGCTGAAGAAGCTTTGTTACCCTTTTTGAACTTTATTCATCTCTTAGTTTTGCCCAATACTCTTTTATTACCATAGCAGGTCTCTGCTGTAGTCTTTTTTGTCTTTCAGTGTCAGAAGTCAAAGGTTTAGGGTTAAGATTTTAAGGCTTTTAAATAGTCTTGTTCTCCTTCAGCTCCAGTAATTACAGTGGGCTTTAATAAGATTTCATGTCAGGAAAGCTGGATTTTACAGTGTGGAAGGCTGTGTATTTACACGGACTTCAAGAACACCCAGAAGGTAATAAAAAAGAAGGCCACAGCTATCTACTCTGACCTGGCTGAACTGAAGCTTCAAAAGCACAAAATGTAAAAACTAAGGCAGACTTACAAACTTCTGAAACTTTGAATATATTCCTCAAATCACAAACAGACCCATCAAGAATCCTTACTGGCTGAAGACATTTAAGCAAAACTACTGTCTTATTGGCTGAACTCTAAGGTGCCCTAATCTAGGGGTAATAACCATGCATTCAGGCTTAAAATAAAAAACAATTACAAAGAGGTTCTATTTTCCTCACAGAATCTACAGAATTACAGTTTGCAAGACCCTAAATAAACAACAATAATCCTTATGGATTCCACATGTTAGATTTAGGAGACAAAGGCTTCAACTAATACATTTGGGGAGGTGGGGGGACTATGTCTAAAGGATTAAATGAAAACATGCTATGAATGAGTCAGCAGATAGGGAAGCCTTTTTTTCTTTTAGTGCCAGGAACTGAACTTAGGATCTCACATTTGCCAGGCAGGTGCTGTATCACTGAGCTATACATCTGGTGACTGCACTGAAGACTTAAAGACATTGGGAGGCAAGATGGCAGAGCAGCGAGCACCAGCAACACAGCTTCTCCAAGGCGAAGTGGCCAGAGAGAACAATAACCTAGAGAGGAAACTGACTGAGTGGGGGCAAATGGAACCACAAGGAAATGGCCAGAGGAGAAGAAAATAGGAGCCACTACTATAGAAGATGGAGCTCACCCACACAGAGGAGACTGCCCAGTGTGGTGCAGCCGCTCTGCAGGGGGCAGGCAGTGAAAACAATTTTCCTGTACACCGTGAAAGGGAGACTTGGCTGGGATTTTACATAATCAGAGACAGAAAGGAGAGCATAAGACACTGCTTCCTTTGCAGCCCCTGCCAGAGTTCACAACAATTGAAGGGGAACTGAATCCCCACAGTTGGGCAGCAGCACAGGCAGGAGTTACCGTCTTGTTTCAGAAAGCTAGGGGCTCACACACCATATAGCCCCACAGCCCCTTCACTGGCAACGCCCTGGAGTAGCAGAGGGAAGAGCTCCCTCACAGAAGCCGGCAGGCCAATGAGGTGCAGATTGAGAGGAATGCTGCTGCAATTAGCTCCAGCCACTCAAGACCAGAGCTGTCTCCATGCTCTGCCATCAGAGCTACAGGAGGAGCCAGTGCCTGGGAGGCAATGGGACCAAGACATTCCCGCAGGCCCTGCACTGGACAGCACATGTAAGCCAGCAACTGCAGACAGGCCAGCGGTGCGGCAAGAGCACGCCTCGCCTTCCCCACCGGAAACTAACCGGGAGTTACCAGAGGGGCTGTGCACGGACGTGGGAGCAGCCTCAGGCTGGCTCCATAAAGGTCACCGAAACAGCTGACAAGTGCACGGAAATAGCCAAAAGGGGAAGGAGACATAGTTGGGCCACCTAAGTGGTGTCTCAAGTGGTGTGCTGAAGAACAAGCACAGCTCTAGTATTTGGAAGCCAAGGCAGCCCCAAACTCGGCACCAGCTGAAGCCTGATGGGTTACACAGCACAATTTCGGGCTCTGCTGGGCTTTGTCATGGACACTAACCTGCATACCACAGGAATTTTATTATTTTCCTTTTTCTTTGACGGATTTGTTTGATTTTCTGTTATTTGTCTGGTTGCATGTGTGTGGTTATTTAGGGTTTTCTATTTAACCTTAATTTTTGTTTTGTTCTACTCATCCTCTTTCTCTTTCCCCAACTATGGCTCTTGTTTATGATATTCACATGTGAACTGTGTCTCCTGCTTTTTTGGTTCACCTCAATTTTCTTCTGCTTTTTTCATTACTCTTTCTCTCCTGCCCTTTACTCCAGTCTCCCAAAGCCTAGGTGTTATGTGCCCTCCAGCCTCACTTCTACTATAGTTCTTTTCATGTACCTGTTTTGTCCCATATCCCTCTTTTTTTTTCAGGTTTTTTGAGACCGAGTCTCACTTTGTAGTTCAGGCTGGCCCTAAACTCAGCCTCCAACTCACATCACAGCAATCCTCCTGCCTCTGCCTCCCAAGTGCTGGGATTACAGGCGTGAGCCACCATGCCCAGCACTGTGGTATGTGGTACTGGTTGCTGCTGGGCGTGAGTCTCCACACACAGTATTGTATGTGGTTACCAGGGATCGAACCCAAGTCCTTGCGCTTGCAAGACAGGCGCCAGAACCACTGAGCTAAATCCCCAAGTCCCCCATATCTCTCTTAAGTCCCCTCTCTTCCCATAAAATCACCCTACTAAGGGGGAACTCATTGCATACAAGTACTTGGTTTGAGCTGGATTTTTTTACTTAATGCTAGAGCTTGCTTATATGTTTAAAGGTACCAAACTAACAGCACAGTTTGTCAGTTACTAGGATACGCTTGTAAGCAGTTATTTTCTCTTATAAGGCAGCAAAGTGATTGTCTGGGGTCACACTTATCACCATATTCCAAAGGACTAGGTGGTGAGCTAATAGATAGCAACTTCCCATCATTAACAAATTAGGAAGGTAAAATCTTGGGATAGACCAAAAACCAAGAACCACCTAAACCAAGAAGACATCTCTGAGGAATAAACATTTCTTACTGATACCTTGATATAAGTGGAAAAGCTATCTACCATATGAAATCCATGAGCAACAATTCAGAAAACAAAGTAAAATAAAAACCTAGAAAATAGGGCCGGGGAGTTAGCTCAGTGGTTCCAGCGCCTGTCTTGCAAGTGCCAGGGCCCGGGTTCGATTCCCCGGTGACCACAGACCATACTGGGTGTGGAGACTCATGCCCAGCAGCAACCAGTACCACATACCACAGTGCCGGGCGTGGTGGCTCACGCCTGTAATCCCAGCACTCGGGAGGCAGAGGCAGGAGGAATGCTGTGATGTGAGTTTGAGGCTGAGCCAGGGCCAGCCTGAACCACAAAGCGAGACCCTGTCTCAAAAAACCTAAAAAAAAAAAACCTAGAAAATAACAAGACCCAGAAGCAAAATGCAACCCCATACCTGCAGCCACCAAAGATATGTTCAGGGGACAATGAGATACAGGAAATTGGAACCAACCCGCTAGAACTTTCTGAATTGTTAGCTGCAGACACAGCAAAACAGATGAGGCTATTAAAAATCCTTTAAAAAATGACAATTAAAATGAAGGACATACTAATGAAGCTAGAGTCAACACATTAAAAAAAATAGAGAAGCTTAGGAAAATGATGCAAACCATGACTGACCAACATAAGAAAGAAACAGCATCCATGAAACAGATAGCTAGGAGATTAAAAACTCCATAGAAAATGTTCATTATCATTTGAACCAAGGTGAGGATGAATTTCAGATCTAGAAGACAGGACAATGGTTACTAACCATGAAATGAAAATTTCTTAGAAATAGCAAGAAACAATGAAAAATCAACCCATCAATTGCAAGATAATGCCAAGCAAAATACAGTAGGTTTGCCAGAATCATTAAGAATGCCAGAGACAGTACAAACACCATGCAAATGCTGTTCAAAGAAGTAATGGTAGAAAACTTCCCAAATTGGAAAAAAGAAATTTTGTCATACAAATAAGTGAGGCACTTAGAACTCCAGGCACATAATAAACAAGATTCTAGAAATTCACCAAAACCACAAAATTGCAAAAGGTGGTACAGAAAAGAAACAAATCACCTATAAAGAAAGCTGATCAGAATCACAGCAGACTTCTCAACACAAATTCTCAAGTTAAGGAGAGCTTAGAATGAAGTATTCCAAGGCTTAAAAGAAATAAAACCTCCAATCCATATTAAGGTGCCCCACAAAATTATCTTTCAAAATCAACAGAGAAATAAGATACTTTCATGATAATAGAATTATTGATCTAAACAATCAACAAACCAGCTCTAAAAAGCGTTCTAAGGAGCATTTTAGAAAGAGATAATGAAAATCACAATTTCAAGAACATTAATAGAAAGAAACCACCAGGCAGGGGAAGCAACAGAAGAAAGAGAAGGAATCAGCAGTAGAAAAACAATACAAAACAAAACCAAAAAAACTGGCTGGGGATTTAGCTTAGTGGTTCCAGCATCTCCCTGGCAAGCACAAGGTCCTGAGTTTGATCCCCTTGGTACCACAAATCACAACGCCAGATATGGTGGCTTACGCCTGTAATTCCAGCACTCAGGAAGCAGCGACTGAAAGATTGTTCTGAGTTCAAAGCTAGCAGGTTCAAGGCCAGCCTAACTATAAAGTAAGACCCGGATGCAAAAAAACTGAAAAAAAAAAAAGAAACAATGCAACAAGGATAATCCAACGCATATCAGCTATAATCAACAATGTAAATGGGGTCAGTTGACCAGTCAAAAGAAATAGATGAGCAGAATGGATCAACATACAAGATCCAAAAATATGTTGCATATAAGAAATATATTTAACTCAAAATGAAGTTCATAGACTAAAAATCAAAGGTTGGAAAATAATATTCCATGGAATAGAGGTAGCTCTTCTATTTGCAGACAGTGTGAACTTGAAGCCAAAGCTGATTAGAAAAGACAAAGAAAGTTATTACATACTTGTTAAGTGAAAACTATATATGCACCAAATATTGATGTACCACTTATATAAAACAAATATTAACATACAGGAAAAATCTAGTAAGCACTAACAACTGCAGTGGGGACCTTAATATTCCACTATTGCAAACAGAGAGAACAGCTAGACAAACAATAAAAAAGAAATATCAGAAATAAATCAAATTTGTGAATAAATGGAATTAGTTATCTGCAAAGGGTTCCACCCCAAAATTTCAGAATACACGTGCTTCTCAGCTGTACATAGTACATGCTCCAAAATAGAACACATACTAGGCTATAGAACATACTTAGGTAAATTTAAAGGAATTGAAATTATTCCATGGATATTAACCGAATATAGTGCAATGAAACTGGAAAGCAATGGCAAAACCCCCACAAAATTCCATAAACACATAAAAAATAAATAACAACTTCATAAAAAACCAGTGGGTCATACATGTAACTAAAGGAGAAATTAAATGATAATATGGACACAAAATACTGCAACTTATAGGACACAATGAAAACAGTACTAAGAGGAAAATTTATAGCGGGGAATTTTCACATCAGAAAAATAGAACAAACTCAAAGAAAAACCTTAATATTGCATGTCAAACTTCTAGAAAAAGAAAAAATTATACCCAAAGTGCCTATGAGGAAAGAAATGACAAGGACCAATTAAATATAATGCAATTGAGACTAAGTATTGTTAGTCAAACATTGACTAAGAATCAATGAATTGAAGAGTTGATTCTCTGAAAGATTAATAAACCCTCAGCTATCATTATGAAAGAAAGGGAACAAAACACTCAAATGCATTCAATTAAGGTGAAATCACAAAAGATCCTGTGGAAATCCAGATCATCAATACCTACTTTGAGAAACTATACTCTAGAAAGATGGAAAACATACAAGTAAAGGACAGATTCCTAGCTATATATGAATTACCAAAGTTGAAACAAGAAGATATTAAAATCCAGTATCAGTTATTGAAGTTAAAAACGTAATTTAAAACTTACCAAAGAAAGACTAGGTCTTGATTATTTCAGTGCTGAATTCTACAAGAAGTTTGGAGAAGATCTAACACCAATTCTCCTCAAACTCTTTAATGAAATAGAAAGAGAAGCAATGAACCTAGAGTAATTCCTGGGAGCAAGCATTACCCCGATATCAAAAACAGAGAAGGACCCAACCAAGTAAGAAAATCATAAGCCAATCTCCCTAAAGAACACAGACACAAACCTCCTCAGTAAGATACTGGTGAACAGAATACAGCAAATACCAAGAGGATTGTACACTTTCATCAAGTAGGATTTGTCCAAGGTATGCAAAGATGATTAAACATATACAAATCGACAAATGTAATACACCATATACAAAGACAAAAACCACATGATAATCTCAGTAGATTTAGGAAAAGCATATGACAAAGTCCAACAGCCATTCACATAAAAACCATACAGAAAACTGGAATATGGTCTTTATTTCAATCTGACAAAAGGGATCTATGACAAACCAACAGCAACATCATACTAAATAGATAAAAACTGAAAACTTTCACTCTAAAATCAGGAACAAGACAAGGATGTCAACTTTTCCCTCTCCTTTTCAGCATAGTTCTGGAAACATTAGCAAGAACAATTAGAAAAGAGACAGAACTAAAAGGAATAAAAATATGAACTGAAGAGGTTAAATTATCATTATTTGCATTTCTATATAGAATACCCCAAAAACCTCACCAAAAAACTTCTGAATTTAATAACCAAATTCAGTAGTGTAGCTGTATACAGTCAGCAGTCAAAAATCAACAGCCCTCCTGTACACCAATAACAAACTCACTGAGAAAGAAATTAGTGAAACACCTTTTACAATAGCATAAAAAATGAAATATCTAGGAATCATTCTAACAAAGGAAATAAAAAACTCTATATTGAAAACTATAGTACTCTGAAAAAAGAGATCAAAAAGGATAATAAAAATGGAAAGATACCTTGTTTTTCCATTAGAAAAACCAATATAGTGAAAATGGTCATAGCCCCAAAACAGTTATACAGATTTTAAGCAATCCTCATCAAAATTCCAACATCATATCTCACAAAATAAGAGAAAAAAAATCCTAGAATTCATTTGGAACCAAAACAGACCTAGAGTAGCAAAAACAATCCTGGCAAAAAGGGCAAGGTAGGGAGCATCACAATCCCTGACCTAATATTATATTATAGAGCTACTGTGATAAAAACGTCATGGTACTGGCAATCAATCAATCAATGGAAGAAAAGAAAAAGAAATGGACCTGAGGAGCAAAAGAACATAGTAGAAGATGCAGAAACAATCCCCAGCACATTTTACTATCTCATCCTTGACAAAGAGGTCAAACATGTTCATTAGAAGAGAGATCACTTCTCTAATAAGTGGTGATAGAAAAACTGCCTTTCTCCATATCAAAGACTAAGATGAGACACATGTCTCTCACTATGCACTAAACTAAAATCAGAACAGGTCAAAGATCTAAATATTAGAATAGAAATGCAAAATCTGCTTCAAGAGAGAATAGCTAGACCACTTGAGGACTTAGGTATATGCCAAGACTTCATGAACAAAACCCAATTGCATGGGAAATACTAAAAGAATCAACAACTGGGATCTCATCTATTAAATAAACTTTTGCACCACAAAAGAAATCACCAACAGAGCACAGAGACAATGTACAGAGAAGGAAAATACGTAGCCAGTTGTGCCTCAGACAAAGAACTAATAGTTAGAACGTGCAAAGAAAAATCAGACTCCTAAATTTATATCAGACCCAATCCAAAACTGGGCATCTGAAATCTAAAGACACTTCTCAGATGAAGAAGTACAAACTGTAAATATTTATGTGAAAAAATGTTCAACATCATTGGTCCTTTGAGAGATGCCAATTAAAACAATGCTGAGATTTCCTCCCACCCCAGAAAGAATGGCTAATCTCAAGAAATCAACCAATAACAAATGCTGGTGGGGCTGTGAAAAGGCACTCTTGTCTGCTGTCAGTGGACATGCAGACTGGTGCCACCATTGTGGAAATCAGTGTGGAGATTCCTGAGAAAACTAGCATTAGATGTCCCATTTCACCCAGCTATTCCTCTATTTGGTATCTTCCCCAAAGGATTAAATGCATCATACCATAGTGATATATCTACACCATGTTTAGAGCATCACAGTTTGTAATATCTGAATCTTAGAAACAACTCAAATGCCTATCAACTGATGAATGGGTAAAAAAGATGTGGTTTTTCTATCCAGTAGAGTACTACTCAACCAGAAAGAAGGATAAACTTGAGGCATGTATAGCTCAATCACTGCACCTTGAAGTTATTATCTTAAGTGAAATAAATCAGACATGTGTAAATATGGCATTGTTTCTCTAGTGTAAGAATCTGAAAGTGTAAGTAGAGACCAAAATAAATAATAGACAATATGATATAAGAAAAAATAGTTCAAAAGGCCAGGGATTTAGCTCAAGAGGTACTTATACCTGCTTTGGACACACAAGGGGACAAATCTGATACCTAGCACTGCAAAAAAACATAAAAAAGAAAGAAAGAAAGAAAAACTTGTTGAAAGGGAGG